>CM073132.1:8915794-8935794 GCA_037039145.1 Fundulus diaphanus
GTAGTATCATTAGTAGTAGTATCAGTAGTAGTAGTAGTAGTAGTATCAGTAGTAGTAGTAGTATCAGTAATAGTAGTAGTATCAGTAATAGTAGTAGTATCAGTAGTAGTAGTAGTAGTATCAGTAGTAGTAGTAGTAGTATCAGTAGTAGTAGTAGTAGAAGTATCAGTAGTAGTAGGAGTAGTATCAGTAGTAGTAGTATCAGTTTTTAAAGAATTTGAAGGAATTTGTAGTAGTATCAGCAGTAGTTGTAGTATCAGCAGTAGCATCAGTAGTAGTAGCAGTAGCAGCAATAGTATCATTAGTAGTAGTAGTAGTGGTAGTAGTATCAGTAGTAGTAGTAGTAGTATCAGTAGTAGTAGTATCAGTTGTAGTAGTAGTAGTAGTAGTATCTGTTGTAGTAGTATTAATATCAGTTGTATCAGAAGATTTAGAAGGAATTTGAAAAATTTGAAGAATTTGAAAAATTTGAAGAATTTGAAGTATTTGAAGTATTCGAAAAAATTGAAAAAATCTGAAAAATTTGAAAAAAATTGAAAAATTTGAAAGATTTGAACCATTGGAACCATTTGAACAATTTGAACAATAAGAACGATTACAAGAATTTGAAGGAATTTGAAGGAATATGAAAAATTTGAAGAATTTGAAGGAATTTGCATTAATTTCAATGGGAGCAAAAAACGCACAAAAAGTACAAATACTTTAAAAAGTATAAAAGGTACCATAACCATGAGATATAGCAGTAATGTCGAGAACGAGCCGAACGTTTCGGTACGAAAATCGTTGAAATCGGTTGAAGTATGCAGGAGTAGTTAGACGCACAAAAACGTACGGAATAATAATAATAATAACTAGAAAAAGCTGTTCCTACGCAACAGCGAGTGAGAATGCTAATCTGCAGAATGATTTGAGGAGAAGATGCAGAAGATCCATGCAGAAGAGAAAAAATAACTAAAAAACATTGAAGAATTTGAAAAATTTGAAGAATTTGAAGTAATTTGTATTAGTAGTAGTAGTAGTAGTAGTATCAGTAGTAGTAGTAGTAGTAGTAGTATCAGTAGTAGTAGTAGTATCAGTAGTATCAGTAGTAGCAGTAGTAGTAGTAGTGTGACGGACGTGTACGTTGATAGCTAGTGGCTCCCTCACTGACTACGTGCTCCGGTCAGAGAACAGCTGCGACTTCAGGTGTCATTACGGACTTTATTGCTGATCATGTGAGAAAATGTGTGAGCATGTATAGATACGTGTGGTTTCTGCAAGATAAACATATACAGGAAGAGTAACTAGAATATTGTACATCTAGATTCCAGATATACATATACAAGTTCTAACATATGCAGAATATTCGGTTTCAGGTAGAATCGAATATACACATCCAGTTACATTAACAATATATTATAATTATGTAACATTTCAGTAACAGTAATGTAACAAAGAAGAGGATTACCGCAAGTAGCAAGCAATAACAGGATAACACAAGTGAGAACTGGGCACACAGGGTGTCAATATAGAACATATGAATGCAGTACACCCAATGTCCACAAGGTGGCGTACAAAGACCACAAATGGTAGAAGCAGTTCTTCCCACCGCACGGTCGAGAAACGACTATCCACCCGAACACACCGGCTCCACAAGCGCTCCACACCGCACTCGGAAGCCGGTTCACAATCCTGAATATCCTCAGACCAGCAGAAACGACGCTACAATTTAGAGCACTGCCAAACAGCTCTCAGACTGAACTATTCTTGCGACGGCAAACCAAGAGATGAGCGTCGGCTCGGCACTTCCTCGTCTGAATACATTGGAGCTCGCGGTAACTAAGGTTACACGGTTACCGAACTAATAGCGGGTAGTAAACACAAACGTACGAAGGAATTATGTACTTACATTGTCATCAACGCACACGTACACACAAAGGATTCAACATTTAGCGAGGTGCTGAAGCAGAGCTGCAAAAGCCTGCTAGCGGGGCACACACTAAAGTCTGATCATGAATGTGCGCAGGCGCGTGGTATGTTCCTAGTAACGTCTCTGACGTCACGACGCAGCTTTCAGCAGGGAGTTTTCCACAGCCGCCCCCGGATTCGTGGAGCGAATACGTAAACCAGGAAAGTCTCTGCTGGATCGGCGCAGCTGAGTTCTCAGTCGTCAGGCATCTCCGGAAGTTCGACCAACTTGGCGACGGGACGGGTGTAGAGGTTACCCTTGATGTCTACCTCTGCAACTCGCACCTTACCGTCGTCGCTGGGGATGATACGGGTGATACGCCCAACGGGCCATAACGCTCTTGGGAGCTGTGAGTCAAGCACCATGACGACAGTACCCACTGCCAGATCCGGGGTAGTAGTTCTCCACTTCTGGCGTAGCTGTAGGCCAGGCAAGTAATTACGGATGAAGTGACTCCAGAAGAGGTCGGCAAGTACCTGACTATGCCGCCATCGACGTCGTCCTAGTCGGTCGCTGGAGCCGTAAACTGCCTGAGGGAGTGAAGCATCTCGTCGTCCCATGAGGAGAAGATTGGGGGTAATCGGGTCAGGATCGGCCAAATCAGAAGATGCGTAGCCTAAGGGCTTAGAATTGAGGATGCCCTCAACTTCAATGATTACAGTCATTAGAGCTTCCTCTGACAGAACTTGATCCTTCAGGACTGTCTGGAGTGAAGCTTTGGCCGACTTAATCTCCCTCTCCCACACTCCTCCAAAGTGTGGAGCGAGAGGGGGATTGAATTGGAATAGGATGCACTGTTTGGCCAGCTGTTCCTTAAGCGATGGCTCAAGTGCGGCAAAGGATTGCTGGAGCTCTCTCTCACCGCCACGGAAATTAGTACCTCTGTCGCAGAGTATCTCATAGGGTTTGCCCCTACGTGCTATGAAGCGGCGGAGAGCAAGAAGAAAGGAGTCCGTGTCCATACTTGGCATCAGATCAAGATGAATGCAGCGGGTTGTGAGACATTTGAACAAGATGCCCCAACGTTTCTCGTGCCGCCGTCCCAACTTGATAGTGTATGGGCCAAAACAGTCCACTCCAGTGGACCAAAATGGCGGCTTGTTAATACGAAGACGCGCAGCAGGTAGGTCAGCCATCTTAGGGATCGTAGGCTTACTTCTCCATCTACGACACTCAACACAGTGTCGTTGGTGTTTCTTGATAGCTTGGCGGCCTCTGAGGACCCAGTATGACCTCCTAATCTCCGCGAAGACTCGCTCTGGACCAGCGTGTAGGAGACGATCATCGTAGTCCTTAACCAGGAGCTGAGTGATGGGGTGTTCTGGTGCTAGGACGACCGGGTGGATTGAGTCTTCGGGTAGATCATTAGCTTTGCGAAGGCGACCTCCCACTCTAATAAGACCAAGTATCTGGTCGTACTCTGGTGAGAGAGATCTGAGGCGACTACTAGGTCGGATTGGTCGGTCGTGTTGCAGAGCGCTGAGTTCCTCGGGGAAGCTATCTGCTTGCACCCGCTTCAGGAGAACTACTTCTGTCTCTATGCGATCTGAAGCGGGCATAGGAGCTACAGCCGCCCCGTGTTGAGACCGGTAAGTAGCATCTACTAGGTCGGACCAGGTCGTGTACTGCAGTGGATCAGGATAGGTATCGGGGACTGTAACCTGACCACAGAACATGGACTTCCTGAGCTCTACTGTATCTTCTACTTTCTCCACCAAGTTCTCTGGCCACTGGCTGGGGGATTCGTACAGGAAAGCAGGACCATTGTTCCAGCGGGTAGGCTGAGCGAGCTGGTGTAGTGACTTCCCCCGAGTGATGTCATCAGCTGGGTTCTGGTCGGAGGGAACGTACCTCCAGTCACTGGTGTTGGTGTGTTCTTGGATCTCCGCTATGCGAGTTCCAACAAACACCTTGTATTGAACTGAGTCAGACCGGATCCAACTGAGCACCGTGGTAGAATCTGACCACATGACGGTGCGACCTATAGTCAGAGTGAGCTCGGAGTGCAGTAGTTTGGCGAGCTGTGCTCCGGTCAACGCAGCGCTGAGTTCCAGGCGAGGCATGGATAGTTGCTTCCGTGGTGCGACCCTGGATCGTGCCATAACGAATGACACATGTGAGTGTCCTTCTGCATCTTCCATACGGAGGTATGCAACGGATCCGTATGCCTTCTCTGACGCATCACAGAAGACATGTAGAGACACATTAGACGGTTCGGCACTCGCGGTGACAGGTATGTAGCAGCGTGGCATGCTGACGTGCTGAAGGTGACAAAGTTCGATCTCCCAATTCTGCCACACTGAGAGGAGTTCCCCTGTGATGGGTTCATCCCACTGTTGATCATGTCTCCAGAGGGCTTGGATCAGGACCTTAGCACGAGTGGTATACGGGATAATGTACCCTAGCGGGTCATACTGGGACGCTAGGACTCTGTACACGTTTCTCAGTGTAGGTTCGGAGGTAACTGGTTGACGGTACTTGTAGCCAAGTGTGTCTGAGGGACAGTGCCACCGTAGACCTAAGGTTGATTCCTGAGGATCCGCTCTTTCTGCTGTTAGACACAGCTCACAGCCTTCAGACCTTGCCTCCGACGGAAGGTGGGCGATTACTTCTGGTCGGTTGCTTGCCCACTGCCTCATGTCGAATCCACCAGCGGCGAGCAGGGCTCTCATCTTGTCTATCAGCTGTTTGGCTTGTTGTGGGGTGCAGACGGACTGGAGGCAGTTATCCACGTAGAAGGCGTTGTTGACTGAGTTCAGGACCTCTTCATTGCTGGCACTGTTGGTCTTGACATGCTGTTGTAGTGCATATATAGCACAGCACGGACTGCAGGTAGTCCCGAAAGGTAGAACACGCCATTCATAGATGTCTGGGCTACGCTCCTTCTCCATGTCACGCCACAGGAAGCGAAGGAGTGGTTGATCCTCTGGAAGTAACCGAATCTGATGGAACATCCCACGGATGTCTCCGCTGATAGCTACTGGGTACTCCCTGAACCTGAGAAGTACGCTGAGCAGCGAAGCTCCGAGGTTAGGTCCAGGAAGTAAGATGTCGTTGAGGGCAGTCTGCTGGTACTTGAACGAACAATTGAACACCACTCTGGCCTTCCCGTTGTGGTGAACCATGTGGTGCGGGATGTACCAGGACTCCTCTGACTGACTTGCTTCATCGCTGCTGATTTTGGCAACATATCCAGCTCTCTCCAACCTGTGGACCTCTTCGTTGTAGACCTTAGCCAGATCGGGATTACCGGATAAGCGTCGCTCTGTGGCTCGTAGCAAGGGCATCACTGCTAGTGGAAGTGCATGTAACTTAGGGGCTGTTGGCTTGCGAAGTAGAGGTGTAGCGTAGCGAGCTATACCGTCTACATTCACACGGACAGTTCGCCGTTCCAGTGTGTTGACAGCCAGCTGATCTTGCTTGGAGCGTGTTGCTTCTTTCTCGGAACGATACGGCAGGGTGTCAACTTGCCAGAGCATCTCAACGTGCTGATGTAGATCTTGATTAGGAGACTGGAATGCTGCGTGGAGACATGACGTCTCTGTGGAGGGGGCTTGCAGGAAGTTAGTCGGCCCTTGTATGGCCCATCCTAGCAGAGTGCACACAGCTACTGGACTACCTTGATTTCCTCTCAGTATCGGACGCACAGGAGTGATCAGATGTGGGTGATCAGAGCCGATGAGGAGTAAAGGCTGAACTAAGCTGAAGCTTCGCACTGGAACTCCACGGAGATAGTTAAACCTCCTCTTGAGCATCTCTGCGGGGCAGGATTGTTCTGCAAGACTGAGCTCATCTGCAGTGAAGGCATGACTGATGGCATATTTTGCTCGAGTGTTGTTAGAGTTGCATACCTCGAATGACACCGACGCTCCGTTAAGTTTCACTACGTCTTGTCTGATAGTGCGAAGTGATAGAACCTCATTCTCCCTCGGCAGGTCAAGATACTTGGCAGCGGCAGGAAGGAGAATGGTTCTTTCAGAGCCGTCGTCTAGTATGGCGTAAGTGTCCAGTGTCTTGCCTCTGCTGTGCAATTGGATAGGAACGACCTTAACCATGACACGACTAGAATGACTGGACTGACTGACGTACACCATGCTGGAAGATGTAGCGACTGTAGAGGGACTCTGGCAGGCTTTGGTGGCCACTTCGTGCAGGACAAGAAGGTGTTGCTCATTGCAGGTGGAGCATGGCTTCTTCAGGGTGCAGCTCTCCGGCTTGTGTCCACGCCCACATCGCCAGCATTTACTCTTCTCTTTAATCCAAGTACCTTTCTCAGCTGTGCTGAGCTTGGAGAACTCTGTACAGGCGCTGAGGTAGTGTTCTTGGTTGGAGCAGTAAGGGCAATAGGGCTTAAAGCGCTCTCGCTTCTTGGATGCTTGACCGGGTTTAGAATTGGCTGGGAAGGTAGCAGAACCTTGTGGTGACTCTGAGTTCTCAGGCTGATTAGTCACGTAGATCATAGCAGACTTAGGTGGTTGGGTCTTAACGGGCTTGTACCTGCGCTCGGGCTGAGTGACTTCAGTTGTGGGGACTCCTGTAGCACATCTTGCCACCTGAATAGCTTGTGCCTTGAGTTCCAACCAGTCGGCAAAATCAGGGAGTGTGTATGTCCGGTCAGTACCACTGCGGATGATCCCTTTAGTTATGCAATACTCTGCGAAGCGGTCTCTGTAAGTGGCGGGCAGCTTGCTCAGCAGTGTGTCCACATGAGAGCCACATCTCAGCTCAGCTCTAGAGGAACCATCGTTAGTACTTAGCAGGCCCACTAAGGTGCTGACAGCGTATGAGAAGTCCTCAAAGGCCTGTGCGTCACCTGGCTTGATAGGGGGAGAGTTCAGGATAGCCTTCAACTCTCCTTGGACAAGCTGGCGCGGCTGACCGTAGCGCTGTTCAAGGGCGTGCATAGTACTGGTGTATGGCGTTCGGTCATTGACATACCTCTTTGCCACCTGATAGGCGTTTGGTAGTTTGAGGAGGTCGAGGAGCACTTGGTACTTGTAGTCCTCAGTTAGGTGCTTGTGTGGACCTAGCACACTGTCTAGTCCCTTCTTCATCATTATGAAGTCACTTTCCTTGCCAGAGCTGAATGGGATAAGCTTGGGCTTTGGAATGCCGTAGGAAGAGGCAATGGCCATTTCCAAGATACCAGGAGCTGTAGGTTCTGATGGTAGGACGGTTTGCCTGTTAGGCGTTGGCTTTAGCATTGTAGTCATTTGTGTAGTTGGCAGGGGTGATGGGTAATGTTGAACTGCAGGTACGTAGGCAGGGTACTGAGGGTAGGACTGATATATGAAAGGAGGATGAGGGAAAGAGTTACTCTGTTGGACAGGAGGTAGATGGTTAGCAGTCTGTGTTGGCAAAGCCTGTGGCGTAATGGGCTGTGGCACAGACTGTAACTGTTGTCCATTCTGTCTATTTGGAGTATGGGGTACAGAGATGGGATTGGAAATCCATCCGTCATCAGCCAGTAGTTGTGCTGAGGCCTGATGAACTGGCTGGCTAAGCATGGCTTGGTCTTGTATACCTGGCTCCCCGGTCTGCAGTTGAAGGTTGGGCTGTCGTAATGGGGAGCTGTGCTGTGACATTGGCTGCTGTATGGGTTCTTCTTTAGCGACAGTAGTGTAGCGAGTAGGGCTGTGCACTGGTGTTGACCAATGGTTGCTAGCAGGACTGTCCAGGATTAGCCTCGGTACGCTAGTGAACTGTGGAGGATATGGTGGCTGGTACACTGGAGCACTTCGTGGGTAGGACAGTCGTTTAACGTTGTCCATTTCAAGCTGCAACTGCTGTAGTTGTTTGGTTAGGTCATGGTGACGTGCTTCCATACGGTGCCATTGCTCCTCTTTGCTTGCACTTTGCGTAGTTAAAATAGGCGTGATGAAGTCGGCAGATGCTAGCTGGCTAGCTGGTTGACTCACGGTAGGCTGATGGAGATGTTGATCAAAGGGGGGCAGCTGTTTGGCTGGGAAACCAAGTTCGTAGTCCCCAAGATGCCGTGGGAGCTGTCTCCTTCTCTGAGGACGGGCTTGGATGTTGTCCTCTCCATATTCACCTGGGAAGGTCGCCATAGCGCAGTGAGCGGAGCTTCTCCGGCTCGAAGGACCACTTGTGACGGACGTGTACGTTGATAGCTAGTGGCTCCCTCACTGACTACGTGCTCCGGTCAGAGAACAGCTGCGACTTCAGGTGTCATTACGGACTTTATTGCTGATCATGTGAGAAAATGTGTGAGCATGTATAGATACGTGTGGTTTCTGCAAGATAAACATATACAGGAAGAGTAACTAGAATATTGTACATCTAGATTCCAGATATACATATACAAGTTCTAACATATGCAGAATATTCGGTTTCAGGTAGAATCGAATATACACATCCAGTTACATTAACAATATATTATAATTATGTAACATTTCAGTAACAGTAATGTAACAAAGAAGAGGATTACCGCAAGTAGCAAGCAATAACAGGATAACACAAGTGAGAACTGGGCACACAGGGTGTCAATATAGAACATATGAATGCAGTACACCCAATGTCCACAAGGTGGCGTACAAAGACCACAAATGGTAGAAGCAGTTCTTCCCACCGCACGGTCGAGAAACGACTATCCACCCGAACACACCGGCTCCACAAGCGCTCCACACCGCACTCGGAAGCCGGTTCACAATCCTGAATATCCTCAGACCAGCAGAAACGACGCTACAATTTAGAGCACTGCCAAACAGCTCTCAGACTGAACTATTCTTGCGACGGCAAACCAAGAGATGAGCGTCGGCTCGGCACTTCCTCGTCTGAATACATTGGAGCTCGCGGTAACTAAGGTTACACGGTTACCGAACTAATAGCGGGTAGTAAACACAAACGTACGAAGGAATTATGTACTTACATTGTCATCAACGCACACGTACACACAAAGGATTCAACATTTAGCGAGGTGCTGAAGCAGAGCTGCAAAAGCCTGCTAGCGGGGCACACACTAAAGTCTGATCATGAATGTGCGCAGGCGCGTGGTATGTTCCTAGTAACGTCTCTGACGTCACGACGCAGCTTTCAGCAGGGAGTTTTCCACAAGTAGTATCAGTAGTAGTAGTATCAGTTTTTAAAGAATCTTAAGGAATTTGAAGGAATTTGAAGAATTTGAAGGAATTTGTAGTAGTAGTTGTAGTAGTATCAGTAGTACTAGTAGAAGTAGTACTTGTATTATTAGTAGTAATAGTATCAGTTTTTAAAGAATTTGAAGGAATTTGTAGTAGTAGTAATAGTAGTAGTAGTAGTATCAGTAGTACTAGTAGTAGTAGTAGTTGTATTAGTAGTAGTTGTTGTAGTAGCAGCAGTAGTATCGTTAGTAGTAGTAGTAGTAGTAGTTTCAGTAGTAGTAGTAGTAGTATCAGTAGTAGTAGTAGTAGTAGTAGTAGTATCAGTAGTAGTAGTAGTAGTAGTAGTAGTAGTAGTAGTAGTTTTTAAAGAATTTGAAGGAATTTGAAGAATTTGAAGGAATTTGTAGTAGTAGTAGTATCAGTAGTACTAGTAGTAGTAGTAGTTGTATTAGTAGTAGTAGTATCAGTAGTAGTAGTATCAGTAGTAGCAGTAGTAGCAGTTTTTAAAGAATTTTCAAGGAATTTGTAGTAGTAGTAGTAGTAGTAGTAGTAGTATCAGTAGTTCTAGTAGTAGTAGTAGTTGTATTAGTAGTAGTAATAGTAGTAGTATCAGTAGTAGTAGTAGTAGTATCAGTAGTAGTGGTAGTATCAGTTTTTAAAGAATTTGAAGGAATTTGTAGTAGTAGTAGTAGTAGTAGTAGTATTAGTAGTAGTTTCAGTAGTACTAGTAGTGGTAGTAGTATCAGTAGTAGTACTAGTAGTGGTAGTAGTATCAGTAGTAGTAATAGTAGTAGTAGCAGTAGTAGTTGTTGTAGTAGCAGTAGTAGTAGCAGTAGCAGCAGTAGTATCATTAGTAGTAGTAGTAGTAGTAGTATCAGTAGTATCAGTAGTAGTAGTAGTAGTAGTAGTAGTATCAGTAGTAGTAGTATAAGTATCAGTAGTAGTAGTAGTAGTATCAGTGGTAGTGGTAGTATCATTTTTTAAAGTTTTGAAGGAATTTGTAGTAGTAGTAGTATTAGTAGTAGTATCAGTAGTACTAGTTGTGGTAGTAGTTGTATTAGTAGTAGCAATAGTAGTAGTAGCAGCAGTAGTAGTTGTAGTAGCAGTAGTAGTAGCAGTAGCAGCAGTAGTATCATTAGTAGTAGTAGTAGTATCAGTAGTAGTAATAGTATCAGTAGTAGTAGTAGTAGTAGTAGTATCAGTAGTACTAGTAGTGGTAGTAGTTTTATTAGTAGTAGTAATAGTAGTAGTAGCAGTAGTAGTAGTTGTTGTAGTAGCAGTAGTAGTAGCAGTAGCAGCAGTAGTATCATTAGTAGTATCAGTAGTAGTAGTAGTATCAGTAGTAGTAGTAGTATCAGTAGTACTAGGAGTGGTAGTAGTTTTATTAGTAGTAGTAATAGTAGTAGTAGCAGTATTAGTAGTTGTTGTAGTAGCAGTAGTAGTAGCAGTAGCAGCAGTAGTATCATTAGTAGTAGTAGTAGTAGTAGTAGTAGTATCAGTAGTAGTAGTAGTAGTATCAGTAGTAGTAGTATAAGTATCAGTAGTAGTAGTAGTAGTATCAGTGGTAGTGGTAGTATCATTTTTTAAAGTTTTGAAGGAATTTGTAGTAGTAGTAGTATTAGTAGTAGTATCAGTAGTACTAGTTGTGGTAGTAGTTGTATTAGTAGTAGTAATAGTAGTAGTAGCAGCAGTAGTAGTTGTAGTAGCAGTAGTAGTAGCAGTAGCAGCAGTAGTATCATTAGTAGTAGTAGTAGTAGTATCAGTAGTAGTAATAGTATCAGTAGTAGTAGTAGTAGTAGTATCAGTAGTACTAGTAGTGGTAGTAGTTTTATTAGTAGTAGTAATAGTAGTAGTAGCAGTAGTAGTAGTTGTTGTAGTAGCAGTAGTAGTAGCAGTAGCAGCAGTAGTATCATTAGTAGTATCAGTAGTAGTAGTAGTATCAGTAGTAGTAGCAGTATCAGTAGTACTAGGAGTGGTAGTAGTTTTATTAGTAGTAGTAATAGTAGTAGTAGCAGTAGTAGTAGTTGTTGTAGTAGCAGTAGTAGTAGCAGTAGCAGCAGTAGTATCATTAGTAGTATCAGTAGTAGTAGTAGTATCAGTAGTAGTAGTAGTATCAGTAGTACTAGGAGTGGTAGTAGTTTTATTAGTAGTAGTAATAGTAGTAGTAGCAGTATTAATAGTTGTTGTAGTAGCAGTAGTAGTAGCAGTAGCAGCAGTAGTATCATTAGTAGTAGTAGTAGTAGTAGTAGTAGTAGTATCAGTAGTAGTAGTAGTATCAGTAGTAGTAGTAGTAGTATCATTAGTAGTAGTAGAAGTATCAGTAGTAGTAGTAGAAGTATCAGTAGTAGTAGGAGTAGTATCAGTAGTATTAGTTGTGGTAGTAGTTGTATTAGTAGTAGTACTAGTAGTGGTAGTAGTTGTTGTAGTATCAGCAGTAGTAGCAGCAGTAGTATCATTAGTAGTATTAGTAGTAGTAGTAGTAGTATCAGTAGTAGTAGTAGTATCAGTAGTAGTAGTAGTAGTAGAAGTATCAGTAGTAGTAGTAGTATCAGTAGTAGTAGTAGTATCAGTAGTAGTAGTAGTAGTAGAAGTATCAGTAGTATTAGGAGTAGTATCAGTTCTTAAAGAATTTGAAGGAATTTGAAGAATTTGTAGGAATTTGTAGTAGTAGCAGTAGGAGTAGTAGTAGTACTATCAGTAGTAATAGTAGTAGTAGTAGTAGTAGTAGTAATAGTAGTAGTATCAGTAGTAGTTGTTGTAGTATCTGTTGTAGTAGTAGTATTAATATCAGTTGTATCAGAAGAACTAGAACAACTAGAAGGAATTTGAAGAATTTGAAAAATTTGAAGAATTTGAAGTATTTGAAGTATTTGAAAAATTTGAAAAAAATTGAAAAATTTGAAAAATTTGAAAAATTTGAAAGATTTGAACCATTTGAACCATGTGAACAATTTGAACAATAAGAACGATTACAAGAATTTGAAGGAATATAAAAAATTTGAAGAATTTGAAGGAATTTGCATTCATTTCAATGGGAGCAAAAACGCACAAAAAGTACAAATACTTTAAAAAGTATAAAAGGTACCATAACCATGAGATATAGCAGTAATGTCGAGAACGAGCCGAACGTTTTGGTACGAAAATCGTTGAAATCGGTTAAAGTATGCAGGAGTAGTTAGACGCACAAAAACGTACGGAATAATAATAATAATAATAATAATAATAATAATAATAAAGAAAAACAGGAAAACAATAAGTGAGAATGCTGTAAAGCATTCTCACTGATAATAATAATAATAATAATAATAATAAAGAAAAACAGGAAAACAATAAGTGAGAATGCTGTATAGCATTCTCACTGATAACTAGAAAAAGCTGTTCCTACGCAACAGCGAGTGAGAATGCTAATCTGCTGTATAGCATTCTCACTGATAATAAAGAAAAACAGGAAAACAATAAGTGAGAATGCTGTATAGCATTCTCACTGATAACTAGAAAAAGCTGTTCCTACGCAACAGCGAGTGAGAATGCTAATCTGCAGAATGATTTGAGGAGAAGATGCAGAAGATCCATGCAGAAGAGAAAAAATAGCTGAAAAACATTGAAGAATTTGAAAAATTTGAAGAATTTGAACAATTTGAAGTAACTTGTAGTAGTAGTAGTAGTACTAGTATCAGTAGTAGTAGTAGTAGTAGTAGTAGTAGTAGTAGTAGTAGTAGCAGTAGTAGCAGTAGTAGTAGTAGTATCAGTAGTAGTAGTATTAGTTTTTAAAGAATTTGAAGGAATTTGAAGAATTTGAAGGAATTTGTAGTAGTAGTAGTAGTAGTATCAGTAGTACTACTAGTAGTAGTAGTTATATTATTAGTAGTAATAGTTGTAGTATCAGTAGTAGTAGTATCAGTAGTAGTAGTAGTATCAGTTTTTTAAAGAATTTGAAGGAATTTGAAGGAATTTGTAGTAGTAGTAGTAGTAGTAGTAGTATCAGTAGTACTACTAGTAGTAGTAGTTGTATTAGTAGTAGTAATAGTAGTAGTATCAGTAGTAGTAGTAGTAGTATCAGTAGTAGTAGTAGTATCAGTTTTTAAAGAATTTGAAGGATTTTTTAGTAGTAGTAGTAGTATTAGTAGTAGTATCAGTAGTACTAGTAGTAGTAGTTGTTGTATTAGTAGTAGTAATAGTAGTAGTAGCAGTAGTAGTTGTTGTAGTAGCAGTAGTAGTAGCAGTAGCAGCAGTAGTATCATTAGTAGTAGTAGTAGTAGTAGTATTATCAGTAGTAGTAGTGGTATCAGTAGTGGTAGTAGTAGTAGTATCAGTAGTAGTAATAGAAGTATCAGTAGTAGTAGGAGTAGTATGAGTTTTTAAAGAATTTGAAGGAATTTGAAGAATTTGAAGGAATTTGTAGTAGTAGTAGTAGTAGTAGTAGTATCAGTAGTAGTAGTATCAGTTGTAGTAGTAGTAGTAGTAGTAGGAGTAGTAGTAGTAGTAGTAGTAGTAGTAGTATCAGTTGTAGTAGTAGTAGTAGGAGGAGGAGTAGTATCTGTTGTAGTTGTAGTATTAATATCAGTTGTATCAGAAGAATTAGAAGGAATTTGAAAAATATGAAGAATTTGAAGTATTTGAAGTATTTGAAAAATTTGAAAAAATTTGAAAAATTTGAAAAAAATTGAAAAATCTGAAAGATTTGAACCATTTGAACCATTTGAAGAATTTGAACAATAAGAATGATTACAAGAATTTGAAGGAATTTGAAGGAATATGAAAAATTTGAAGAATTTGAAGGAATTTGCATTCATTTCAATGGGAAAAAGTACGCACAAAAAGTACAAATATTTTAAAAAGTATTAAAGTTAGAATAATGATGAGATATAGCAGGAATGTCGGGAAGGAGCTGAACGTTTTGACACCAAAATTGTTGAAATCGGTTGAAGTATGTGGGAGTAGTTACACGCCGACGGAATAATAATAATAACTAGAAAAAGCTGTTCCTACGCAACAGCGAGTGAGAATGCTAATCTGCAGAATGATTTGAGAAGATGCAGAAGATCCATGCAGAAGAGAAAAAATAGCTGAAAAATATTAAAGAATTTGAAAAATTTGAAGAATTTGAACAATTTGAAGTAATTTGTAGTAGTAGTAGTAGTAGTATCAGTAGTAGTAGTAGTAGTAGTATCAGTAGTATCAGTAGTAGCAGTAGTAGTAGTAGTAGTATCAGTAGTAGTAGTAGTAGTAGCAGTAGTAGCAGTAGTAGTAGTAGTATCAGTAGTAGTAGTAGTAGTTTTTAAAGAATTTGAAGGAATTTGAAGGTATTTGAAGAATTTGAAGGAATTTGTAGTAGTAGTAGTAGTAGTATCAGTAGTACTACTAGTAGTAGTAGTTGTATTATTAGTAGTAATAGTAGTAGTATCAGTAGTATTAGTAGTAATATCAGTAGTAGTAGCAGTATCAGTTTTTAAAGAATTTGAAGGAATTTGTAGTAGTAGTAGTAGTAGTAGTATCAGTAGTACTAGTAGTAGTAGTAGTTGTATTAGTAGTAGTAATAGTAGTAGTAGTAGTATCAGTAGTAGTAGTAGCAGCAGTAGTATCAGTAGTAGTAGTAGTATCAGTAGTAGTAGTAGTATCAGTAGTAGTAGTAGTAGTAGTAGTATCAGTAGTAGTAGTAGAAGTATCAGTAGTAGTAGGAGTAGTATCAGTAGTAGTAGTAGTATCAGTTTTTAAAGAATTTGAAGGAATTTGCAGAATTTAAAGGAATTTGTAGTAGTAGTAGTAGTAGTAGTATCAGTAGTACTAGTAGTAGTAGTAGTAGTAATAGTAGTAGTATCAGTAGTACTAGTAGTAGTAGTAGTAATAGTAGTAGTATCAGTAGTAGTTGTAGTACCAGCAGTAGCATCAGTAGTAGTAGCAGTAGCAGCAGTAGTATCATTAGTAGTAGTAGTAGTGGTAGTACTATCAGTAGTAGTAGTAGTAGTATCAGTTGTAGTAGTATCAGTTGTAGTAGCAGTAGTAGTAGGAGTAGTATCTGTTGTAGTTGTAGTATTAATATCAGTTGTATCAGGAGAATTAGAAGGAATTTGAAAAATTTGAAGAATTTGACAAATTTGAAGAATTTGAAGTATTTGAAAAATTTGAAAAAATTTGAAAAATATGAAAAAATTTGAAAAATCTGAAAGATTTGAACCATTTGAACCATTTGAACAATTTGAACAATAAGAATGATTAAAAGAATTTGAAGGAATTTGAAGGAATATCAAAAATTTGAAGAATTTGAAGGAATTTGCATTCATTTCAATGGGAAAAAAGTACGCACAAAAGTACAAATATTTTAAAAAGTATTAAAGTTAGAATAATGATGAGATATAGCAGGAATGTCGGGAAGGAGCTGAACGTTTTGACACCAAAATTGTTGAAATCGGTTGAAGTATGTGGGAGTAGTTACATGCCGACGGAATAATAATAATAATAATAATAATAACTAGAAAAAGCTGTTCCTACGCAACAGCGAGTGAGAATGCTAATCTGCAGAATGATTTGAGGAAAAGATGCAGAAGATCCATGCAGAAGAGAAAAAATAGCTGAAAAATATTAAAGAATTTGAAAAATTTGAAGAATTTGAACAATTTGAAGTAATTTGTAGTAGTAGTAGTAGTAGTAGTATCAGTAGTAGTAGTATCAGTAGTATCAATAGTAGCAGTAGTAGTAGTATCAGTAGTAGTAGTAGTAGTTTTTAAAGAATTTGAAGGAATTTGAAGGTATTTGAAGAATTTGAAGGAATTTGTAGTAGTAGTAGTAGTAGTATCAGTACTACTAGTAGTAGTAGTAGTTGTATTATTAGTAGTAATAGTAGTAGTATCAGTAGTATTAGTAGTAATATCAGTAGTAGTAGCAGTATCAGTTTTTAAAGAATTTGAAGGAATTTGAAGGAATTTGTAGTAGTAGTAGTAGTAGTAGTAGTATCAGTAGTACTAGTAGTAGTAGTAGTTGTATTAGTAGTAGTAATAGTAGTAGTATCAGTAGTAGTAATAGTAGTATCAGTAGTAGTAGCAGTAGCGGCAGTAGTATCATTAGTAGTAGTAGTATCAGTAGTAGTAGTAGTATCAGTAGTAGTAGTAGTAGTAGTAGTAGTATCAGTAGTAGTAGTAGAAGTATCAGTAGTAGTAGGAGTAGTATCAGTAGTAGTAGTAGTATCAGTTTTTAAAGAATTTGAAGGAATTTGCAGAATTTAAAGGAATTTGTAGTAGTAGTAGTAGTAGTAGTAGTGGTAGTAGTAGTAGTATCATTAGTACTAGTAGTAGTAGTAGTAATAGTAGTAGTATCAGTAGTAGTTGTAGCATCAGCAGTAGCATCAGTAGTAGTAGCAGTAGCAGCAGTAGTATCATTAGTAGTAGTAGTAGTGGTAGTAGTATCAGTAGTAGTAGTAGTAGTATCAGTTTTTAAAGAATTTGAAGGAATTTGAAGAATTTGAAGGAATTTGTAGTAGTAGTAGTAGTAGTATCAGTAGTACTACTAGTAGTAGTAGTAGTAGTAGTAATAGTAGTAGTATCAGTAGTAGTTGTTGTAGTATCAGCAGTAGCATCAGTAGTAGAAGCAGTAGTGGCATTAGTAGTAGTAGTAGTGGTAGTAGTATCAGTAGTAGTAGTAGTAGTATCAGTAGTAGTAGTATCAGTAGTAGTAGTAGTAGTAGTAGTAAGAGTAGTATCTGTTGTAGTAGTAGTATTAATATCAGTTGTATCAGAAGAATTAGAAGGAATTTGAAAAATTTGAAGAATTTGAAAAATTTGAAGAATTTGAAGTATTTGAAAAATTTGAAAAATTTGAAAAAAATTGAAAAATTTGAAAAAATTTGAAAAATCTGAAAGATTTGAACCATTTGAACAATTTGAATAATAAGAATGATTACAAGAATTTGAAGGAATATGAAAAATTTGAAGAATTTGAAGGATTTTGCATTGATTTCAATGGGAGCAACCAAAAACGCACAAAAAGTGAAATATTTTAAAAAGTATAAAAGTTAGCATAACCATGAGATATAGCAGGCATGCCGGGAACGAGCCGAACGTTTTGACACCAAAATTGTTGAAATTGGTTGAAGTATGCGGGAGTAGTTAGACGCCGACGGAATAATAATAATAATAATAATAAAGAAAAACAGGAAAACAATAAGTGAGAATGCTGTATAGCATTCTCACTGATAACTAGAAAAAGCTGTTCCTACGCAACAGCGAGTGAGAATGCTAATCTGCAGAATGATTTGAGAAGATGCAGAAGATCCATGCAGAAGAGAAAAAATAGCTGAAAAATATTAAAGAATTTGAAAAATTTGAAGAATTTGAAGTAATTTGTAGTATCAGTAGTAGTAGTAGTAGTATCAGTAGTAGCAGTAGTAGCAGTAGTAGCAGTAGTAGTAGTAGTATCAGTAGTAGTAGTAGTAGTATCAGTAGTAGCAGTAGTAGCAGTAGTAGTAGTAGTATCAGTAGTAGTAGTAGTAGTTTTTAAAGAATTTGAAGGAATTTGAAGGTATTTGAAGAATTTGAAGGAATTTGTAGTAGTAGTAGTAGTATCAGTAGTACTAGTAGTAGTAGTAGTTGTATTATTAGTAGTAATAGTAGTAGTATCAGTAGTATTAGTAGTAATATCAGTAGTAGTAGCAGTATCAGTTTTTAAAGAATTTGAAGGAATTTGAAGGAATTTGTAGTAGTAGTAGTAGTAGTAGTATCAGTAGTACTAGTAGTAGTAGTTGTTGTATTAGTAGTAGTAATAGTAGTAGTAGTAGTATCAGTAGTAGTAGTAGCAGCAGTAGTATCATTAGTAGTAGTAGTATCAGTAGTAGTAGTAGTATCAGTAGTAGTAGTAGTAGTAGTATCAGTAGTAGTAGTAGAAGTATCAGTAGTAGTAGGAGTAGTATCAGTAGTAGTAGTAGTATCAGTTTTTAAAGAATTTGAAGGAATTTGCAGAATTTAAAGGAATTTGTAGTAGTAGTAGTAGTAGTAGTATCAGTAGTACTAGTAGTAGTAGTAGTAGTAGTAATAGTAGTAGTATCAGTAGTAGTTGTAGTACCAGCAGTAGCATCAGTAGTAGTAGCAGTAGCAGCAGTAGTATCATTAGTAGTAGTAGTAGTGGTAGTAGTAGTATCAGTAGTAGTAGTAGTAGTATCAGTAGTAGTAGTATCAGTTGTAGTAGTATCAGTTGTAGTAGTAGTAGTAGTAGTAGGAGTAGTATCTGTTGTAGTTGTAGTATTAATATCAGTTGTATCAGGAGAATTAGAAGGAATTTGAAAAATTTGAAGAATTTGACAAATTTGAAGAATTTGAAGTATTTGAAGTATTTGAAAAATTTGAAAAAATTTGAAAAATATGAAAAAATTTGAAAAATCTGAAAGATTTGAACCATTTGAACAATTTGAACAATAAGAATGATTAAAAGAATTTGAAGGAATTTGAAGGAATATCAAAAATTTGAAGAATTTGAAGGAATTTGCATTCATTTCAATGGGAAAAAAGTACGCACAAAAAGTACAAATATTTTAAAAAGTATTAAAGTTAGAATAATGATGAGATATAGCAGGAATGTCGGGAAGGAGCTGAACGTTTTGACACCAAAATTGTTGAAATCGGTTGAAGTATGTGGGAGTAGTTACACGCCGACGGAATAATAATAATAACTAGAAAAAGCTGTTCCTACGCAACAGCGAGTGAGAATGCTAATCTGCAGAATGATTTGAGGAGAAGATGCAGAAGATCCATGCAGAAGAGAAAAAATAGCTGAAAAATATTAAAGAATTTGAAAAATTTGAAGAATTTGAACAATTTGAAGTAATTTGTAGTAGTAGTAGTAGTAGTAGTAGTAGTATCAGTAGTAGTAGTAGTAGTACCAGTAGTATCAGTAGTAGCAGTAGTAGTAGTAGTATCAGTAGTAGTAGTAGTAGTTTTTAAAGAATTTGAAGGAATTTGAAGGTATTGAAGAATTTGAAGGAATTTGTAGTAGTAGTAGTAGTAGTATCAGTAGTACTAGTAGTAGTAGTAGTTGTATTATTAGTAGTAATAGTAGTAGTATCAGTAGTATTAGTAGTAATATCAGTAGTAGTAGCAGTATCAGTTTTTAAAGAATTTGAAGGAATTTGAAGGAATTTGAAGGAATTTGTAGTATTGTAGTAGTAGTAGTAGTAGTAGTAGTAGTAGTATCAGTAGTACTAGTAGTAGTAGTAGTTGTATTAGTAGTAGTAATAGTAGTAGTATCAGTAGTAGTAGTAGTAGTATCAGTAGTAGTAGCAGTAGCAGCAGTAGTATCATTAGTAGTAGTAGTATCAGTAGTAGTAGTAGTATCAGTAGTAGTAGTAGTAGTAGTATCAGTAGTAGTAGTAGAAGTATCAGTAGTAGTAGGAGTAGTATCAATAGTAGTAGTAGTAGTAGTATCAGTTTTTAAAGAATTTGAAGGAATTTGCAGAATTTAAAGGAATTTGTAGTAGTAGTAGTAGTAGTAGTAGTAGTAGTAGTAGTAGTATCAGTAGTACTAGTAGTAGTAATAGTAGTAGTATCAGTAGTAGTTGTAGTATCAGCAGTAGCATCAGTAGTAGTAGCAGTAGCAGCAGTAGTATCATTAGTAGTAGTAGTAGTGGTAGTAGTATCAGTAGTAGTAGTAGTATCAGTAGTAGTAGTATCAGTTGTAGTAGTAGTAGTAGTAAGAGTAGTATCTGTTGTAGTTGTAGTATTAATATCAGTTGTATCAGAAGAATTAGAAGGAATTTGAAAAATTTGAAGAATTTGAAAAATTTGAAGAATTTGAAGTATTTGAAGTATTTGAAGTATTTGAAAAATTTGAAAAAATTTGAAAAATATGAAAAAATTTGAAAAATCTGAAAGATTTGAACCATTTGAACAATTTGAACAATAAGAATGATTAAAAGAATTTGAAGGAATTTGAAGGAATATGATAAATTTGAAGAATTTGAAGGAATTTGC
>CM073132.1:9538294-9768294 GCA_037039145.1 Fundulus diaphanus
GATGACGTTGAGTTTTTGGATACATTTTTATTAGGCTAAAAGTCAGAAAGAGGTTAGAAGTTGGGAAAGGTTGTTGGAAATTTGGGAGAGAATTAAACATTTGTTTGAGACAACTGAAAAAGAAAAAAGGAAGATACCTTTTGTACAAGCATAATTTTAACTAGCGTCATTTGTTGCAAAATAGCATATTAAAATGCCTAAAGAGCTTTTACACTTTTAAAAATAAAACAGAATTTGCGATTAAATTGTGCTTAAAATTTTTATTTGTTTGATAGCCTCAGTTTAGATATAATACACCAGACTTAAATCTGGCTGATCAAAAGAAAGCAGGAAACAGCCCACTAACAGCTTCTGCTCATTGTTGGTCTGAGAACCACCAGTGAGCAGAACTAAAAGTTAAAAGTTAAAAGTTAAAGGTTAAAAGGTAAAATGGAGATTAATCGTGTTTGGCAAAAGGACAATGCTGCTGATTTGATAGATTTTGTTAACACTGCATCTAGTCATGAGTCAGTTTTGGAGTTATCCTCAAATGAAGCAGCTGATGTTGAGGAATCTATGACAAATGTTAATGGCTTGCATCGTTTTACTATAGATACTGATATTGCAGAGCGGCAGAAATTAGCAGGAACAGAAAGTATTAAAAATTAAAGGACGGTGTAACGTTCTGTTGTGGTTTAGGTTATTTTTTCAGTTAGTCAACTTTTCTGTCTTGGGATTTATTTCTGTTTTGGATTGTTTTGGATTTATGCTTAGTTTGTTTTAAGTTATCTGGTCTTTGTTATTATTTTTATGTCAGCTCGTGTTCGTTAGTCTTTGTCTTGCTTTCTATCTTAGGTTTATTCTTTATTAGTCTGTATGTTCCTTTAATTGCTTTCATTTGTTTTAGTTAATTGGTCCCACCCTGCTCACCTGTTCTGTTCTCCTATTTAAGCCTGCCTTAGTTGTTTGTTTGTTGCCAGGACGTCTTGCTTTGCCTATACTTTCTCCGTCTATGGTAAGAGCACTCCAGCGTCTGTTAATCTGTCTGTTTACCTGTCCGTTACCCGTCCTGATCTGATTCTGTTTTTGAGTCTGCCCCAGCCTTTTTGTGTCTACTTGGATGCCTGCTCCGAACCATTGTGTTTTTGTTTTTGCCCGGATTACCCTTCTTCTCCTTTAATAAATCTTTTGCATCAGCTCCGTGTCTGGCTCATACAGGATTCATCCTTAGCATTCATTACAGACGGATCCCAAAGTATTCATCATACATCAAGTCCCACCAAAATGCAGATGCCCTTGTTACAAAATAATTTAGGAGTAGAGGAATTTGTTCCTTATTTATTTGGTGATATGCAACTCCTGGTGAATAAACTTCCCAGCATTGCTGCTGGCGGTAGATTGTGGCTGGCTGAATTAGATCATTTGACCAAAGGCACAAAACTGGCCCTGGGTGATTTTAGAGCCATTTTAGGATGTTGTGTGTCTGCTTCTGCTGCAGCTCTTATTGAAAATGATGCTCAAACGTTCCATATGCCTGATGAAACTTTATTGTCTTTAGTAATTTCTTCCTTGGAAGATGCAGTTACAGAGCAGTTTCCCTTGTCTACTTCAGCAGAGGTTCCTAAGTTTGACTGGGACCCACAACAGCAACCGAAAAAATACATAAATCAGGCCGCAGAAGAATGGATTAAACACACAGGTGTGGATCCTAAAACAAATCGGTCCAATCTGGGTGAATTATTTAGAGAAGTAGTGTTGAAAGGTGTACCCTCTTCAGTATCTAAGCTGATAAACTTAAATCCTGATATGAATGGTTGTGAATACGCACGCTGGAAAAAAACATTTGGTACACTATTTGCATGTGGCTCAAAGGGAGGCGAGGAAGACAAAGCAAGAGGTACAGGAATTACAAGTTCAATTACTAAAATTACAGTTACTGGAAGCAAAACAGAAAGTGAGTAAGAGAAAGCAAAAGATTGAATATATGAATGTATCATCAGTTGCCTCTTATGGTGCTCCAACCCTGACGGTCAGCCTCCAGTCCCCCCGACGGTCCTTCACAACTCCTGAATCTCTTTTCAGATGTAAATGCCCCATTAGCGCTGTTGTTGGAGAACCCTTCAGTTTCGGTTTCAGCTCAAGCCTCTCTGTTGACGAGTGTTTTACCTGAGAGCAGGGGAAAAAAATCATATTTGTAATTAAATATAACTAGGTCTACGTCATCAGTGTCGGCAACGCCGGAATGATTTCAGACAGCGGAGCCACCCGCGCAGCGATTAGCTGATAACTGATCTGTACAATGAAAATAGCTGTAGAGGGGGAAAGCAAGAATATTTATACAATAATGACCAACTGCCCTATTTACAAGGGGACAAATATAACTCAAGTCACTTCAGCGCGATCTCTGATGATCTCGCAAAGCCGTGCTGCAGCGGAGCGCGCGCACACACGCACACACACACACGCGTATATATATATATATATATATATATATATATATATATATATATATATATATATATATATATATATACTGGAGGGCCAGACTGAGTTTGCACTGGAAATAGGTTTCCAGCTCAAACCGGTTTGGCGGGGGGATGTAAATGTTGTGGGTGTGGGTGTGAAGTCTAGCTCTTAGAATAAATAGGCCCAACAGATCGACTCAGAGTTATTGAGATATCAAGCTAGATCAACATGGCTTGGCGTACCAAACGGAGACTGAGCGCTTTGGCTATGTTACAAGACATGCCAGACTGTGATTCTGATGGCGAAAACGTTGACTTCACATTTGAAGAGGAAGACTCCACAGATGCAGAATCTTTATCTGATGAGGATGTGACCGCTCCTCCTGCAACAAATAATCCTCCTCCTCCAAGAAAAAGCAGGAAAGTTTGTGTTGTTATTGAGGAAGACAGCACAGACGGCTATATCAGATGAGGACGACATCTCTCCTGGTAGCAAGAAACGTCATTTCTTGCTACCAGGTAGTTTCCAGTATGGACACAGCACCAGAACACACAGAGACAGCAAAAGATGGCAGTGTGTGGGTCCAGCGAAAAGTTGAGGACTTCACCTCTCAGCAAAGCACGCAGATGAAATTCAGCAGGACTGGAGGGCCAACTGAGTTTGCAAGACGGAAAACTGCAAGTCGCCTCCAAAGCTTCCTTTGTTTGG
This sequence comes from Fundulus diaphanus, assembly GCA_037039145.1. Classification (NCBI taxonomy): domain Eukaryota; kingdom Metazoa; phylum Chordata; class Actinopteri; order Cyprinodontiformes; family Fundulidae; genus Fundulus; species Fundulus diaphanus. The sequence continues at coordinate 9,541,448 of CM073132.1, forward strand.
TGGATATTCGTATGCTAATGACCATCAGAAACTGCACAGTCCAGCAGGGTCGCAGAACAGAACAGGGCTGGAAAATGAGTGTGTATGAGCTGATGGCTTTCATTGCAATTCTGTTTATAAAGGCAGCCAAGGGGAGTGTTGGCGCAATGCAGGATTTGTGGTCCAAAGACGTTGGGAATTCACACATCAAAGCCACAATGCCTCGAAACCGGTTTCAAGATATAATGAAATATCTGCGCTTCGACAACAAAGACACTCGTTTGGAACGTGTGAAAACGGACAAATTTGCTGCAATTTCAAACATCTGGCAACAGTTTGTACAGAACTGTGTGTTGTCCTACAGTCCAGGGCAACATATTACTGTTGATGAGCAGTTATTTCCATCAAAGGTTCGTTGTCCCTTTCTGCAATACATTGCATCCAAGCCTGATAAATTTGGGATTAAGTTTGGATTGCAGTGGATCTGGACACAAAATACACGTGTAATGCTATCCCCTATTTGGGAAAAGATCCCTCCCGCCCCACAGGAGAAAGGCTGTCTGAGAACGTTGTTGTGAAACTGATGGAGCCATTTATGGACCAGGGCAGGACGGTAACTATGGACAATTTCTTCACGTCTCTGTCTCTGTCCAACAGGCTCCTTCAGCGGAACACAACTCTGCTTGGCACCATGAGCAGAATTCGGCGGAAGCTACCAGCAACAGCAAAAGAAACTTCAGGATGCCAGCTGTACTCTACACAGCTGTTCACATCTGGAAGTGCCTTACTGACAGTGTATGCAACAAAAAAGAAGAAATCTGTTTGTCTGCTGAGCACCATGCATCAGAAAGTGGAGATTGGGGAGACTCAAAAACAGAAACCAAACACTGTTATTGACTTTAACCACTTGAAATGCAGTGTGGACATTATGGACCAGAAATTACGGACTTACTCAGTGCGTACAGGAACACGGAGATGGCCCGTAGCTGTTTTTTAATACCTACTTGACATGGCTGCAACAAACGCGCATGTTTTTGTACAAGGAATGCACAGGGTCTAAAGACAGTCGATGAAAGTTCATTCTGCGACTTGCAGATGTGTGATGAATGGTGTGAAAAGGAACCCGATCTTTAGCCAAAACACTGAGATTTCTTTTAACTGGGTTTATTGAAGGGCCGATGACCAAAAAATAGGATCCAAAAAGAAGGGTAAGGCAGACATCCAGACACAGGCAAACTGACTGGGCAAAAACAAACAGAACAGGTTATCAAAAAACAGACAAAAGGTGCTGGGAGCTCTTACCGAAAACAGACTGCTAACATGGAGGGACGGATGCATGGGAATGAGAGTACGACGTACCGACAGACAACTGAGGAGGGAGTGAGACTTAAATAAGCAGAGAAACAGGTGAGCGGAGGGGATTAATTAACCACACGCAGGTGGAAACAATAACGAGACTGACAGAAGGATAAACCTAAGACCGAGAAAGCACAAACAAAGACCGGACTACTTAAAATAATACACAGACTAAACAAAACCCTAAAACAAGACAGAATCTACAAAGGATATAAACCCAAAAGCATAAGAGAAGCAACACAGACACTAAACCAAAAAACAGAACATTACAGAGCCCCCCCCTCAAGGACGGATTCTAGACGTCCCTGAAACACGAACCAAGAGTCCAAGTAAAATAATAACAACCCAGACCGGGCGGGAGGAGGGAGGTCCTGGATGGCGGGCCATAGTCCAAAACACAACAAAACTAATCAAGAGCAACCCAGACTGGGCGCAAGTCAAACAACAAGAGTCTGGTGGGCGTCCCAGCGGACGACCCCAGCGAATCAGGTTCTCCGGCGGGCGGCCCAGACGTGACAGGTTCTCCGGCGGACGGCCCAGACGTGACAGGTTCTCCGGCGGACGGCCCAGACGTGACAGGTTCTCCGGCGGACGGCCCAGACGAGACAGGTTCTCCGGCGGACGGCCCAGACGTGACAGGTTCTCCGGCGGACGGCCCAGACGTGACAGGTTCTCCGGCGGACGTCCAGGAGGCCGTCGGCGGATCAAGGCGACAGACGGCCGTCGGCGGACCAGAAACCTCGGACGTCGGCGCGGCAGGACCCTCAGAGACCATTGGCGGGGCCTGAAGAGGGAGAAAATAGAACCTGGCGCCGGACTACAGGATACGGAAGACGCCAGACTACAGGGTACGGAAGGCGCCGGACTACAGGCTAAGGAGGGCGCCGGACTACAGGCTAAGGAGGGCGCCGGACTACAGGCTAAGGAGGGCGCCGGACTACAGGCTAAGGAGGGCGCCGGACTACAGGCTAAGGAGGGCGCCGGACTACAGGCTACGGAAAGCGGCGCCTGGTTAATGGCTACAGGCGGCGGCGCCTTGTTACAGGCGACTGAAGAAAGAGCCTGGCTACAGGCGACTGAAGAAGGAGCCTGGTTACAGGCGACGGACGAAGGAGCCTGACTACAGGCGACGGACGAAGGAGCCTGACTACAGGCGACCGAAGGGGAAGCCTGACTACAGGCGACCGAAGGGGAAGCCTGACTACAGGCGACCGAAGGGGGAGCCTGACTACAGGCGACCGAAGGGGGAGCCTGACTACAGGCGACAGACGAAGGAGCCTGACTACAGGCGACAGACGAAGGAGCCTGACTACAGGCGACAGACGAAGGAGCCTGACTACAGGCGACAGACGAAGGAGCCTGACTACAGGCGACAGACGAAGGAGCCTGACTACAGGCGACAGACGAAGGAGCCTGACTACAGGCGACCGAAGGGGGAGCCTGACTACAGGCGACCGAAGGGGGAGCCTGACTACAGGCGACAGACGAAGGAGCCTGACTACAGGCGACAGACGAAGGAGCCTGACTACAGGCGACAGACGAAGGAGCCTGACTACAGGCGACAGACGAAGGAGCCTGACTACAGGCGACAGACGAAGGAGCCTGACTACAGGCGACGGAGGAAAGAGCCTGGCTACAGGCGACCGACGAAGGAGCCTGGCTACAGGCGACTGAAGGGGAAGCCTGGCTACAGGCGACTGGAGGGGAAGCCTGGCTACAGGCGACTGGAGGGGAAGCCTGGCTACAGGCAACTAAAGGGGAAGCCTGACTACAGGCTACAGAGGCCACAGGGCTACCGACTACAGAGGCCACAGGGCTACAGGCTACAGAGGCCACAGGGCTACAGGCTTCAAGGGCTAAAGTCAGACCCTTAGCAACTAGAAGTCTTAAGACCAGCTTCTGGAGGGTCTCAGAAAGAGTCGCCCAATAAAGTCTCTCCCAGAGCTGGCTGTCCATGAGGGCTATCTGGGGTCTGGACTTGTAAAGAACACCATGAGGCTCTAGGTCTCCAGGGGGCCCCGGTTGTTGAATCCCCTTCTGAGGTCCTGGGTGCCCGAAGAGCGAAGGATCCCCCTGGGTTCCAACGTCGCAGGTCCGCGACGGACCCCTCTGGGTTCCAACGTCGGACGTCAGCGACGGACCCCCCTGGGTTCCCACGTCGGACGTCAGCGACGGACCCCCCTGGGTTCCCACGTCGGACGTCAGCGACGGACCCCCCTGGGTTCCCACGTCGGACGTCAGCGACGGACCCCCCTGGGTTCCCACGTCGGACGTCGGCGACGGACCCCCCTGGGTTCCCACGTCGGACGTCGGCGACGGACCCTCCTGGGTGCCTACGTCGCAGGTCGGCGACGGACCCTCCTGGGTGCCTACGTCGCAGGTCGGCGACGGACCCTCCTGGGTGCCTACGTCGCAGGTCGGCGACGGACCCTCCTGGGTGCCTACGTCGCAGGTCGGCGACGGACCCTCCTGGGTGCCTACGTCGCAGGTCGGCGACGGACCCTCCTGGGTCAATTTGTCGCTGGCCAGAAGAAGCAGGTCCTCCTGGACTCCCTCACAGGGCTTGACGGGGACCGAGGCGTCGGCCGGACCCTCGGGGACAGACTCAGGGGCCGAGGCGTCGGCCGGACCCTCGGGGACAGACTCAGGGGCCGAGGCGTCGGCCGGACCCTCGGGGACAGACTCAGGGGCCGAGGCGTCGGCCGGACCCTCGGGGACAGACTCGGGTGCCGAGGCGTCGGCCAGACCCTCGGGGACAGACTCGGGTGCCGAGGCGTCGGCCAGACCCTCGGGGACAGACTCGGGTGCCGAGGCGTCGGCCAGACCCTCGGGGACAGACTCGGGTGCCGAGGCGTCGGCCAGACCCTCGGGGACAGATTTAGGACGGCTGTAGAAAGCCCTGAGTGCAGACCTGTAATGCCCCTCCACTTCTTTTAATTTCTTCTCCAGCTCCTCTGAGTATTGGATGAGTAGAGCCTCCCTGAGACGTTTAATGAGGGGAGCAAATGTCCTGATCTTGTCCTCCAGGGCCAAATACTCCGAGTAACTGACACCACCAGGGGGAGCTGGGCGCAACTCCACTGCGGGAGGCGAAGAAGTGTGGTCCGCCAAACCGGAAGTGGGCTGAGGTTGAGGTCCGACAGCAGACGATGGCCGAGCTGGCTCCTCGGCCCGCTGCGCGCTAATGGTGGATGAGTGGCAGGCAACTGAGTGTCTCCTCCTCCGACGGCGGGATGGCCGAATAAACGGTGAGGCCAATTCAACCTGGCAAGCCGGAACCGCAAGAGCCTGAGGTGACCCCTGCGGCTGTTCTTGTGGTGAGGGGGACGGGGTCTGATCGGGAAAAAGGTCCGGGCGAAGACCCCGCACCACCTCTGCATCGACCTCCAGAAAAAACTCCGGGTCCGGAAGGCTCTAGGTCTCCAGGGGGCCCCGGTTGTTGAATCCCCTTCTGAGGTCCTGGGTGCCCGAAGAGCGAAGGATCCCCCTGGGTTCCAACGTCGCAGGTCCGCGACGGACCCCTCTGGGTTCCAACGTCGGACGTCAGCGACGGACCCCCCTGGGTTCCCACGTCGGACGTCAGCGACGGACCCCCCTGGGTTCCCACGTCGGACGTCAGCGACGGACCCCCCTGGGTTCCCACGTCGGACGTCAGCGACGGACCCCCCTGGGTTCCCACGTCGGACGTCGGCGACGGACCCCCCTGGGTTCCCACGTCGGACGTCGGCGACGGACCCTCCTGGGTGCCTACGTCGCAGGTCGGCGACGGACCCTCCTGGGTGCCTACGTCGCAGGTCGGCGACGGACCCTCCTGGGTGCCTACGTCGCAGGTCGGCGACGGACCCTCCTGGGTGCCTACGTCGCAGGTCGGCGACGGACCCTCCTGGGTCAATTTGTCGCTGGCCAGAAGAAGCAGGTCCTCCTGGACTCCCTCACAGGGCTTGACGGGGACCGAGGCGTCGGCCGGACCCTCGGGGACAGACTCAGGGGCCGAGGCGTCGGCCGGACCCCTCGGGGACAGACTCAGGGGCCGAGGCGTCGGCCGGACCCTCGGGGACAGACTCAGGGGCCGAGGCGTCGGCCGGACCCTCGGGGACAGACTCGGGTGCCGAGGCGTCGGCCAGACCCTCGGGGACAGACTCGGGTGCCGAGGCGTCGGCCAGACCCTCGGGGACAGACTCGGGTGCCGAGGCGTCGGCCAGACCCTCGGGGACAGACTCGGGTGCCGAGGCGTCGGCCAGACCCTCGGGGACAGACTCGGGTGCCGAGGCGTCGGCCAGACCCTCGGGGACAGACTCGGGTGCCGAGGCGTCGGCCAGACCCTCGGGGACAGATTTAGGACGGCTGTAGAAAGCCCTGAGTGCAGACCTGTAATGCCCCTCCACTTCTTTTAATTTCTTCTCCAGCTCCTCTGAGTATTGGATGAGTAGAGCCTCCCTGAGACGTTTAATGAGGGGAGCAAATGTCCTGATCTTGTCCTCCAGGGCCAAATACTCCGAGTAACTGACACCACCAGGGGGAGCTGGGCGCAACTCCACTGCGGGAGGCGAAGAAGTGTGGTCCGCCAAACCGGAAGTGGGCTGAGGTTGAGGTCCGACAGCAGACGATGGCCGAGCTGGCTCCTCGGCCCGCTGCGCGCTAATGGTGGATGAGTGGCAGGCAACTGAGTGTCTCCTCCTCCGACGGCGGGATGGCCGAATAAACGGTGAGGCCAATTCAACCTGGCAAGCCGGAACCGCAAGAGCCTGAGGTGACCCCTGCGGCTGTTCTTGTGGTGAGGGGGACGGGGTCTGATCGGGAAAAAGGTCCGGGCGAAGACCCCGCACCACCTCTGCATCGACCTCCAGAAAAAACTCCGGGTCCGGAAGGCACAACTGCGAGGGAGTACCGCTGCTGCGGAGATGACGTCTGGGACCGTCACCGGGGGAACAAACCGCTAACCTGGTTCCCTCAAAAGACGATCCCAGCAATGATCCTCCAGCCGCCTCCAGGAAGAGGTCCGGTGAGTGAGCGTCGTAAGCCTGTGAGCCGGGCAAAGTACCAGCTTCGCAGAGCGCTGCTCTTCCAGAAAAAGAAAAACTGTTTGGCAGCGGGTTCGGCAGTGTCGGTACGTTCTGTGATGAATGGTGTGAAAAGGAACCCGATCTTTAGCCAAAACACTGAGATTTCTTTTAACTGGGTTTATTGAAGGGCCGATGACCAAAAAATAGGATCCAAAAAGAAGGGTAAGGCAGACATCCAGACACAGGCAAACTGACTGGGCAAAAACAAACAGAACAGGTTATCAAAAAACAGACAAAAGGTGCTGGGAGCTCTTACCGAAAACAGACTGCTAACATGGAGGGACGGATGCATGGGAATGAGAGTACGACGTACCGACAGACAACTGAGGAGGGAGTGAGACTTAAATAAGCAGAGAAACAGGTGAGCGGAGGGGATTAATTAACCACACGCAGGTGGAAACAATAACGAGACTGACAGAAGGATAAACCTAAGACCGAGAAAGCACAAACAAAGACCGGACTACTTAAAATAATACACAGACTAAACAAAACCCTAAAACAAGACAGAATCTACAAAGGATATAAACCCAAAAGCATAAGAGAAGCAACACAGACACTAAACCAAAAAACAGAACATTACAAGATGAACTTCATTACAGGTTTATGCAGGAAAAGGAAATACAAGAAGAAAAGATGAGACAGCATCTTGAGATGAAGAGACGTTCTCATGGTAAAACAACACAGTGCCAGGTGCGAAATCTCTGCAACAGGAACCACAGCACTGAGCGTTGTGTTCACTGCACAAAGTATACCTGTCGCAAATGCAGGAAGGACTCACCTTGGGTTTGTGGAAACTGCTAAATGGGACAATTGTAGCTTTATATGTAGTGCTTTTCCTTGGGTGAAATAAATGTTACTCCAATACTAAAGTCATACTGTTTGTCATTTTCTAAGATGAAATGTTGAATGACATAAAAAGGCGAGACAGGACAAAATACAATTATTCTCTAAATTGTTCTTTCTTTCACATAGTGAGCTTTACAATATAAATGAGTCTGTTGGTGAATGGACAATATAAATAGGCTCTGCCTTGCCTTGTTGGAAAAGCATGGTTATGACCGGTTCTCAGCTCAGGAACTAGGACCCATCACAGGTTATTTGCATTACAATAGGGACAGTTAGCAAGGTAGAGTGAATACACAAACTTGAAGAGGGGAGGGGGGCTTGCAAGAAAACTAAAATTTGCTGGGACTTCTAGTGTTAACTCTGATTTGGCCGACAGTTCCTCCGATGCCAGGACAGAGCTGGCCCTCCTAATGAGCTATTCTAGCCACTTCCTCTCAGCTACAGACAAACTGCTGCTCCATCAGACCACAGCATAGACCATACAAGATGACTGATTCCACCACAGATTCAAAAAAGGTCTTCATGAGTGCCCCTGGCACTGCAAAGGACCTCAGCCTCCTCAGCAGGAAGAGTCTGCTTTGACCCTTCTTGTGAAGTGTGTCTGAGTTCTGACTCATGTATAGTTTGTTGTTCAGGTGAACACCTACTTATAAGAGTCCACTATTTCAAGATCAGTTCCCTAAATGTTAACCGGCTTCAATGAGGTGGCTCTGCGCTTACGAAAGTTCACCCCAGCTCCTTGGATTTCCTTGCATTTAACATGAAGTGGTTCTGCTGACACCAGTGTACAAAGCTCTTTTTCCACTGTCTGTATTCTGAGTCATTCTCATCTGTGAGAGTAACTATGGCAGAGTCTGTCAGGATCCCTAGGGATGTGATTACTTACGTTAGTCTATTTGTCATGCCCTGAGTATGTTCATTCCTAGATCCTTGTCATCATCCATTAATTGGTTAATTGGTAATTATTGTTAATTCTGTAGTTCTGATAGATTCGCTTTTTCTTAGTTATATAATATTTTCCATGTCCGGTCATTGTCCTGTTCCCTTCAGATTCAGTTCCCCTATGCTCATGCTGGATCTCTGTCCTCCTTTCCTCTGCTAATTAGATCTCATTCTCCTCACCTGTATAAGTAGCGCCAACTGCCATTATCCCTGTTTTCCCCTCCTATAAATATTGTCAGTCCCGCCATTAGCTGTTGTCAGGCCATCATCTGGTCTTTTTCTTGATGTGTTACTGGTTCCCTGCCTGCCTGTAAGCCTTCATGTTTATTTATCAAACTCCTGTCATCTCAACATGCTGCTCTCGAGTTCATGTGTGCACCAACATCCAAAAACCAACTCCTGGTAGAGTCATCAGAGAAGTTTTGTAGGTGGCATTCTGGTGAGCTGATGGAGATGTCTGCAATATAGAGGGTGAACAGAAATGGTGCCACTACAGTTCCCTGCAGCGCTCCTATGCTTCAGGTCAGCTTGTCAGAGACACAGCCCTGTGTCTGCCTGTGGGGTAATCCAGTATCCATTGGGACAGGCTGTGGTCCACTCCTGACTGCTCCAGCTTGTCTGTCTCGGTTGAATGGTGTTGAAAGTGCTGGAGAAAAAAACAAACAAACCTGATTTTCACTGTGCTCCCAGGTTATTCCAGGTGGACCAGAGCTCAGTTTAACAGGTAGAGAGGGGCATTGTGCCGATGCCAAGGTGGTAGGCAAACTGCAGTGGATTCAATGAAAACATCACTAGGGGGTGAAGATGGTTGAGGACCAACCTCTTGAGGGTCTTCATCGGGTATGATGTTAGTGGGACGGGCCTGTAGCTATTGAGGTCTTTGCAGTGTGCCGTCTTCGGCAACAGTACCACACAGTAGGTTTTCCAGCTGGGGTACTTTCCCCTGCTTCAGACTTGTATTCAGACAGATATTATAGATGTGCCCCATGATGCCACACACGGCTTGGACAAAATTGTCGTACCCCTCTGTTAACGAAAGAAAATAAATTGAAACTGACAAACGTAATAATAAATAACGATTTGCTAAAAATTAATAAATAAGACATTGCTTCTGAATTGTGGTCCAACAAAGTCATTAAAAAAGAGAAACTAATGAAACAGGCCTGGCCAAAAACATGTACACATGTAACCTAATTTTGTTGCACAAGCTTTTGAGGCAATCACTGCAGTTAAACAATTTATGTAACTTTGAATGAGACCTCTGCACCAGTCAAAAGTCATCTATGAAACAGCCGTTAGCTGTTTCATAGATGTTTATGAGGATTTAGATTAGGGCTCATAGGAGGCTTCTTCAGAATAGTCATATATCCATTCTTGGGTGGTTCTAACTGTGTGTCTTGGGTCACTATCCTGTTGGAGAACCCATGACCTACAACTGAGACCAAGTGCACTGACACTAGGTAGCACATTGCTATTCAGAATGCCTTGATAGTCTTTTATTGAACCCCGCACAGATTTGAGACACCCAGTGCCAGATGCAGCAAAGCAGCCTGAGAGGATGACCTAGGACAGTGTTCTTTTCTAGGTATGCTTTATTTTTGCATTTGTGGACATGGAGCTTATGTGCCTTGCCAAAAACAACCCAGTCTAACTGAAAGATGTTTAATAGCCAAATTGGTCCACAGTGAAACGTAGTATTGTCAAAATTTGGCTCCTCAATACGTTTCACTCCTATGTTTTATTTGGCCTATTTACATTGGCTTGCAACCAGGTCACGTAACTTTTAGGTTTGCCCCAGCGAAAAAAAAGAAACAAACAGTCGTTCCCCGTACTTTATGTGGAAAAGTAAACATTTATAGAAAACAATTGTGTTTTCAGGAAAAGCTAGCTTCACTCACAGCTGAGAACACAGCTGTGTGGAGAAAAAAAAGGAAAAAGAGGGAAACCATTCAGGATATACAGGCTCGAAGCGTGCGGGAGAAGCTCATATTTGCCGGTATCCAGGAACGGCAAGACAAGGACGTCAAAACCACAGTCCATGAGTTTGTCCAACGGCAGCTGAAACGCCTAGGGCCCAGTTTCAGAAAACATGGCTGATCTTCCCTGAATAGAAAGCAGATACTCTGAGTAGTTTTACCTCACTCTATCATACTCAGCATTTTCAGTTTCAGAACAGGTGATATCAGTCAGGTAACCAAACTCAGCATCCAATCAACCCTGAGTTAAGCACAAGCATGAAAGAAGCCCTCATCAATGAAACTCAGACAACGTGATTCACCATGGCAACGGCAGGAAGTAAGAAGCCTCGAATTGCACAGTTCTCGTGAGTAAAGGCATCTTTAAAGATGCCATATGGAGAATATCAAGACATAATTAACAGAAAGAAACAATGCTGTTGCTGCTGAAAAAGTGAGAGTTAGCAGCAGAGAATTGCTAAAAAAATGTCAATACAAGAGTGATATGAGTGTCATTTGACGGAGAATTAAAGCTGTATTCTCACACTGAACACTAAAGCCTAAAAAAGGGAATCATTACGTGTACAATCCAACAGACAAAAAAGTGACACCAAATCAAGATGAAATATAAAATTACTGTTTAATCAGGTAAAGTCCAGTTATAAACTATTCTTATGTTTAACTTTAATCAACTGAGGCATTAATTGGCTATATTCAACATATTCAATTAATGACTGGATGGTATGAGTTATTGAAAATAACTCATATGTTCATTCATTCATTCTTTTACAGTTGTGGTTGGTCTTCAGCGGTGGTGGTCAAAGTGGAGCCCGGGGGCCATTTCCGGACCCCTGGAATGATTTTGTACAGCCCTTAATTGTAATTCAACTTTTATTTGACGCACCACCACATGTGAGTAATGCAGATGGTGGTTATTTATTCTTACCTAAGACAAAATTGTTACGGAATAAAATTTTCTTATTGAAAATGTTTGGTACAACACTGTCCAATTTCATAGTATAAATAGGAACACATTTGTTCAATGACTTCTTCTCAAGTGCACCAAAATCGGCTTTTAATTATTTTATTTTTTTTAAATGGCTAAATACAGCAACTGTTTTCAAAAAAGACTGACTCAAATCCTGTTCCTATTGCGGAGAATAGACAAAAAATTTAATTTAACATCTGGAATAGTTGCCATTGAGAGGGATTTTAATCCCCACTCAATGGACTAAAATGGACCAGCCAATCGGGATCGCCCAGCAGGATTTTCCTAGATGTGACGTATCAAAAAGCGACTGTTTGGATTCAGACAACAATGGCGGCTCGCAGTTTACAGTATTTTCTGGACTATAAAGCGCACTTAAAATTGTTACATTTTCTCAAAAATTTATGGTGCGCCTTATAATCCGGTGCACTTCATGTGTGATTACCATACTGTCAGCCTACAGCTGACATCCTCTCCACATAGCCATTCTGACAACCCCAGCGCTGTGACTAAACCAGCATCTTCCAATGGCCGCAGAGCCCCAGATCCTCCTCCTCTACGTATCACAGAACATGCCTGTGCTCAGGAACTCCAGATAACTTCTCTGTGATACACACCGGGCCCTAGCAGCAATCTTATCAGACATGACAGTTTCCAGCATCAGCTTGGGCCTTTTGTTGGAGATTATGGAATATCTGTGATGATACATGGCAGAAATAAGAAAAACAAAAGGGTAACAAACAGGAATAAACAACCGTACTTAAAAGTCATAAACTGTCAGATGCAACCTGCCACAGAGACAATATATACCACTAAGTCATGTAAACTGGGTTTATTAAACATTAGATCTCTGTCAGGAAAATCCTTTTTAATTAATAACTTCATTATTGACAATAATCTTGATGCTATGTTTTTAACAGAAACATGGTTACATTAACTTAATGAAGCACATATTCTGTTGGAGTCGACTCCTCCAAACCATAATTTTCTTTGTGAGAGCAGATAGCAAAGGAAAGGTGGAGGAGTGGCAACATTGTTTAATGATTCACTAAAGTGTAAAAAGGTGTTTTTGGGAAAATTTGACTCTTTTGAACATTTGGCCAATCAGACATCATAAGAAAACGCAATGCCACGGAAACTTTTATTCAAGCTTAATCTGCTACTCCAACCTTGGGCTGCAACTCAGTAGATGAGCTAGTAGATAACTTTCATTCTAAAGTCTCACACATAATTGACTGCATTGCTCCAGTTAAAGGGAAATTTTTCCCGGGAAGAAAAAAACTCCTTGGAGGTGTGCTTCAGCAGTTAGAAGTAAAAAAAGGGAGTGTCGAAAAGCTGAATGCAAGTGGAGAAAGACAAGACTTCAGGTTCACTATGACGTCTATAAAGAGAGACTTTACAGATATAACTTACAACTGAAAAATGCAAGGGAATCTTTCTTCTCTGAGATCATCAACAAAAACATTAATAATGCTCGTGCCTTATTTGCCACATTCGACAGGTTAAAAAATCCTCCTGTGTCTGTGGCTTCTGAACTCTACTCCACCAGGGCCTGCAATGAATTTGCTAACTTCTTTACTGAGAAAATCCTAAAGATTAGAGGATCAGTTTGTACATCCATATCAACTCCAGAACCAAAGCTGTATCCAACTGGAACTTATCTTTCCCAATTCAGCCAAATAAACTACAAAATCTTACAGGGGATAATTCAGCCGCTAAGTTCCTCCTGCTGCCTTGATGCTCTACCCACAGCTTTCTTTAAGAAAGTTTTGCCTGTCATAGCATCTGATTTTACTCAGATAATAAACACGTCTCTTCTGTCAGGTGTTTTCCCCCAGTCCCTAAAAACAGCAATTATCAAACCACTGCTGAAAAATAACAATTTAGACAAACTACTACTCCAGAACTACAGGTCAATCTCAAACCTCCCCTTTATCAGTAAGATTATTGAAAAAGCTGTGTTTCAACAATTAAACACCTTCTTAACAATGACCAGCCGCTTTGACGTTTTCCAGTCAGGCTTCCGTGCTCACCACAGTACAGAGACCACCCTTATCAAGGTGTTTAATGACATCCATATAAATACAGACTGTGGAAGAACCACAGTGCTGGTACTATTGGACCTCAGTGCAGCATTCAATACTGTCGATCACTCCATTCTGTTAGAACACCTGGAGAACTAGGTCGGCCTCTCTGGTACAGCTCTCAATTGGTTTAAATCCTACTTAAAGGACAGGGACTTTTTGTGTCAGTGGGAAACTTTACCTCCCAGACGACAAAAATTACATGTGGGGTTCCCCAAGGGTCCATCCTGAGTCCCCTCCTATTCAATATCTACATGCTCCCTCTAGCTCAGATCATAAAAAACAACAACATCAGCTACCATAACTATGCAGACGACACACAGCTCTACATCACCATGTCACCAGGTGACACCAGTTCAAGCACTGAGTAAATGCCATGAAGAATCAATGCATGGATGGCCCCCATTCTGGTCTTGAATTCATTAATGAATTCTTCGAAGGTGCAACCGAAAGATCGGCAGTCTGAGAAGCAAGCTTCAGCCCACCTGAGAACTCTACCGGTTAATAACCGTAAAACAAAAGAAATCTTGGCATGATCTAAGGCATAAGTACGGGGAGATCGGTTAAACACGAGAGAGCATTGGAAAAGGAAACCTCCGCAGTCAACACTGTCTCGGGAGAATTTCTCTGGGCTCGGAGACGAGCCTTCAGAGACAGGGGGAGACTGATCAGGTGAATCGGGTGACGAGTTACTAAGAGGCGGAGCGCTGGATGATGCGGAAGTGGGCGGACAAGACGTGGAGGTTAACGCGACGGTAAGTTGGTGATATATTAAAGAATTATTTTTGCTCTTTAACAATGTATTATGGGAAAACCTGCTCAGTTATATCACTTGTTACTTGTTTTTGAGTTCACATAAACTAAGAGCAACATATATGCTCGTGCTCTGAGTTTTGCCTGTTATTATGTTTAACCACATGTGTTATTTTGTTATAACTTGTTTTAACTTGTGGTGGGAACTTATGACAATGTGTTGTGGGAAAGACTGATTTCATGTGAAACTACAATAGTATTGTGCTTCACACACTGATTTGCGCTATTTCTCACATCGATTGCGCTCATGTTATTTTGCTTCGCACACTGCTGAGATGCTGGGAACGGTTTCTGTTTTGGAAACATGTTTTGGGAAATAGGGCGGCTGTGGAGGGAGAAATGGCCATTCTTTCTCCACACCTGGCCCTTTGTTTGTAAGTATATAAAGGGGAGACTGCCCTCAGTCCGTCGAAGTCTGCCGTGGGTTTTGTGTATGCCCGGCCGCGTGGATTGTGCTCTTACCGGACTGACCAACTTCCCAGTTCTGTGCCATGGTAAGGGGTGGAACATCACGCTTGTCTGAAAGCAATGTTGCTTTAAGTGCTTGCTACTTTGCGTGTGCGAAGTGCTTGCTGTTTTGTGTTGCTGTATTCTGTGGGGATAATAAATATGGGCACTATTATCCTAGCCGAAGCAGTGTTTGTGTTTTTATTTGTGTTGCCGATCTCTTCCGAATCTGAATAAAAATTTCATAAAACAGTTGGTTAAGTTGAACTGTCAAAGCCTGCATTTGTTCTTGCGTATAGGTTTACCGCTGAGCCGAGAGCCTGTAACTGCTCCTACTGGGCAGCAAGCTGCCTACCGAAAGTGTCTGCTGGGTCAGTTTGGCCAGAGTGTTCTTCTGTCATGGTTTTAAAGTGTTTGGCCCACATGCAGACACAGTCAGAGAACACGAAGCAGTTAAGGATGTTTATTTAGGCTATACACGGATCTGATTGCTCACTACGTGAGCTGCAGGCGAGGTTCGGAACGTCAAAGTTAGGAGCACTGCGGGAAGAAAGAGGCAACTGATTAACACTCGCTGAGTTAGGGAAATCTGCGCTGATGCTGCTTCGCTTACCACTAGGTACGGATGACCTATCCGGGGAGGGTGAGTGGAAGAGGGGATCCTGTGACTCTCTGCTTTCCGATGGGAGGAGATGGCTGAGCGACAGGTGAGCTTGCGGACGGAACATAGGCGGGGAGCCCGAGCAGCACCACAGCGGGGAAAGGCACGAGGAGCAGCTGAAGGAACCAGAGTGAATCCAGGAAAGGGGGTCTCTTGTCTGGCTTGGTACCACCAAGGGGGCTTGAGGGGAACGCCAGAGCAGAATCTGAGCAGCAGGGATTCAGGAACCAGTCTTCAGTGCACGGAGACATGACGGGTGGGTAATCCAGAGAGAGACAGGAGACAAATGCTCCTGCCGGCTCTGCCCTCTCTGCTTCTTCCACAGGTGATTGCAGTTGACTGGTGGGCGGGGTGCGCACACCTGCAGCGTGTTTAGCAGCGCTCGGCCGCACTATAAGAACAGCGCACGGACAGCAGGAGGATGCCAGAGTGTTAACCGTTGTGGTATGCCTCAGTGGCCACTGTCTCACGATAGAAACCTCCTTCCCGAGCTAATCCTTGCTCTTTGTGTCTCTCAGGTCCTCTCCTGTGCTCCCTTGGCTTCCTCTCATGGTGGGTCCTTCCCCCGTGCTCAGACGTCTCTGACCAGCTCCACTGGTTTCCCTCGTCTTGGATTGTTGCTTGGATTTTCCTCTCGTGCTCCCTTGGTCTTACCAAGCCGGGCTGAGAAGCCTCACCGGATCCGCCTGGTTCCTCCTGCTGCCCCTGGATTACTGGACTCACCGGCGCTGCTCGGACCCTGCCCCAAGCCCACGCTCACCGGTCACTCAGTCACCTGCCTTACCAACATCAAGCCCAAGCTGAGTCTGCTCCGCTTCCACCCGGTCCGATTCCCGAGCCCAATGGTAAGCTTGCGTTTCTCTGTTTTCTCGCCCCGTGTCAAAACTTATCTAATTATTTCCTCTTGCCTCCTAGATCGTGTGCGTCCCGCTCGTGTTTCTCTCCACGTCACCTCCACCTTGTGAGAAATCCTCTTGTGCTCTCAGTTATCTGCAGTTTTTTCAATAAACAACTTAAACTGCCTCCTGTGTTACCGAGGGTGATCTGCATGTGGGCCAAATACATTAAACAAAACATGACTATATATATATATATATATATATATATATATATGTTTAACAGCAAGGACATACAAGTATTTTAGAATATTTTCCCCTATGATGTCCATTTGCTTGTTTTGAAGGACAAACATTCATTCATGTTTTTTGTCTTATTAGGCGCCTGCCATAGCAAATGCAGGGGGAGGCAGTGCTTTGCGAAGCACTCCCCCTGCATTTGCATGGAGGCACCTATTACTATTCACCTCTAAAGGCGTCTCTATCTTATTAAGTGCCGCCATAGCAAATGCAGGGGGAGGCAGTGCTTTGCGAAGCACTTCCCCTGCATTTGTTAGGTGCCGCCATAGCAAATGCAGGGGGAGGCAGTGCTTTGCGAAGCACTCCCCCTGCATTTGCATGGAGGCACCTATTACTATGCACCTCAAAACGTTTTCGTAAATTAATGCGGCCCAATCCGTAGCGTGCACCCCAACAATATAGGTATCAAAACGTCCGGCTTGGTCGGGAATGGTGTGCTATTACTTTTATTGGGGTTTCGAGTTACTATGGCAACGCAATTAGCGAAAAACCACTTCCATATGAAATCAATGCTGTCAGGTACAGAGAAAGCCTCGAAATGACCATTTTCAACGCTGTACTGTATCGTCATGCTTCCACCTACGAACACCGTTTAACTTCCAGTTTGTTGATACACTGTAAATAATATCCGTAGAATTAACAGTGAATTCCTGTAAAATCATGACATAAAAAAACTGTAGATGCAAAAACAATGACGCATTGTGTAATTTACAATGATAAACTGTAAAACTCCTAACCAAATACAACTGTTCATTTTACAGTAAGAATATGTTGAATAGATCAGAATTTTTTGTATAATTTGCAAATTAATGTAATTTAAACACAAATAAACTGTAATACCAAAAAAAAAAGTCATACAGTTAAAATTACATCATTGCCCTGTTAAAAAAAAGTCAGTAGCCTAGGCTCTTTGGCACATTTCATAAAACGAGTTTTTGCCTCGGCAACCGCCCGAGCCGTATGTCGCTTGGACTGCCGATACCCATCAGCTGCCTCTGGAATCCCACAGGCAGGGAGCACTGAGTCCATTAATGGTACTCATCATAAGGGGTCTTTGGGCTGCGCTTCGTCTGATCCCTAACCTCATTTCGTTTACCATTTCGTAAAATTCTAAACCAAATAAAACTGTTAATGTGTTTAAAAGACAATACTTTTTTAGAATAAATTAGGAAAGGGAAGCTTTATGTAGGTCTAGTTAAAACGGGATGCCTATCCACGATGATATTTGAATGGAAAACGCAGCGGAATCAAACCATGGTGATCCACACTCCAAACCAGTTGGTGGCGGTAATGCACCGTTTCGTTGCGTGCCAACCGCCAGAAAAATTCATGAAGAAGAAGAAGAAGAATCAAACCATGGCCATCTGGTGCTCCTGCTCTACATATATTGGAATTTTTCATGGAACCAACTATTGGTAAGTAAAAAATTTTATTTTCTGTTTATTCCTGCTATGTAGAATAGTTTATTTTACAAAAACTTTGTTATTTGCAGGAGAATATAAAATTATTTTGGTTCAAATGTTAGCTCCGCCCATTCACAGGCTCTAGTTGCGCTTCAGCGTCAACGTCCCACCACACAGTGGTTACTAGCTAGGTTGGTACACGTGCGTGTTCGGCTCTCTGGCAGTGGCACTTAACAGACACCAAGTTTGAGTAAGTAATCTCTGGTTCGAGCATCAGGTTAAGTCAAAAGACAATTTTGAGAAACAAAACGGCGCGTTTTTATTGATTTCACTGGCTGATAGGCGGACCACTGACAACTTCACATTGCTACTGGCTGCTAGCAGCTAATAGCTATTTTGCCTGTTTCAAGCTCCCCACGCCATGATTCATTGTCATTTTTGCGGGAGAACATTGCAGACGTTAAAGGGTTATGTGTTGCATTGTAGGGTTCATAGAAACGAACCACGCTGCGTCTTCAAGTGTGAGAGTACTGACTGCAGGCAGACATTTTGTACATATGCATCATTTAAGTGTCACTTCTATCGAAAGCACAAAATCCCAGCGCCGTTTGCTAATGCTAACACAGCCATTATATCAAGTTTTATTTGCGCCATGTCACTGTGTTCAGACCGATTTCAGACTGTGCAGGAACTTCTTGTACACTTAAAAAAACATTTAGTGGAGGGAAGATCTGTAAAGTGTCCTGTGGCAGGTTGTCAAAGCACATTTACTTTAAAATCATCATTTACAGCACACTTGTCTAGGAAGCATCCACAATGTTCAGTGAATAACATAAATGATATTTACCGGGAAATTGCACCCCAGTCCTCTGCCATTGCTTGTGAAGAGGCTTCCCAGACTTTAGATGGTGCAACAGAAGAAGCTACTACACTACCGCAGAATTTCGATGAAGCCTTTCTTCGGAATGTTTGCTTGTTCTATCTAAAACTGCAAGGACAGCTCCTACTTCCAGCTTCAACGATACAGATAATTGTTGAAGAGATGCAAAATCTGCATGAATTAGGCCTTGATTACACTTCAAGCAAATTACACTCTCTCTTGAAAGATGAATTAAATCTAACTGATGATGCGATGGGGAAAGTCTTTGATTGTATTAAGGATTCTGATCTGTTCTCTTCATCTCACAAAGGCCAACTAAGAACAACCTATTCAAGAGCTCAGACATTCAAACGCATGTTCAATTATGTAGAGCCCAAAGTAGTAAGATTAGGATATGATGAGAATATGAGACAAAGAAATGCTTATTACATACCTGTGAAGCAAACATTGATTAGCTTGTTAGAATCAGAATTTTGGAAAAAATCAGTGTTGCAACGGTCTAATGAAAAAGATGCATGTGTTCTTGGTGACATTTGTGACGGACAGGCCTTCAAGTCCAACCCGTTCTTCACTGCAAACCCAGGAGGCCTGCAACTTATTTTATACCAAGATGCATTTGAAGTAGTCAACCCTCTTGGGTCAGCAAAAAAGGCACACAAAGTTCTCGCTGTTTATCTTTCTGTTGCAAATTTGCCCGTTCATGTGCGGTCCAACACGGATCACATGTCCCTAGTCTTGCTGTGTGGAGAGAATGAACTAAAAAAGTTTGGATGTGCTAAAGTATTTGCTGACATGTTGTCGGATTTGAAAGATTTAGAAGAAAATGGAATCACTGTAGGAGGGGAAACAGTCCATGGGGCTTTGTACTGTATAGCTGGGGATAATTTAGGGTCACATGGCATTGGAGGGTTTACCGAAAACTTCAGTTGCTCAGGTTATTTTTGCAGGTACTGTGAGGTCACCAGAGACGAATTTAAGAAAGAACCCAATCTTTGCGGCCGGCAACGAACTGCTGATTCCTACGACGCTGCTGTCGCCTCTCTGTCTGAGGAGAGCAGAGAGGTCAAAGGAATAAAACTGAAGTCAGTTTTCAATGATTTGTCAAACTTTCATGTATGCCAACCTGGTCTCCCACCGTGTTTAGGCCATGACATTTTTGAGGGAGTTTTGTCCTATGATCTTGGTCTGTACTTGAATTATTTCATCAAAGAAATGAAATGGTTCAAATGTACCCTTTTGAACAGACGAATCAAACAATTCAAGTTCAAAGGTTCAGATGCTCTCACCAAGCCATGCACTGTCAAATCTGGTGCACTCAAACTCTCTGGTCAAGCTGTCCAGAATTGGAACTTTTTGAGGTTGCTGCCTGTTCTGATTGGTGACAAGGTGCAAAATGCTGATGATGATGTGTGGCAATTGACTCTTCAGCTGAAAGATATTGTTGATCTGGTTTGTGCGCAGAAGATTTCAACATCACAGGTAGCTTATCTTGAAATCATAATCCAAGAGTATCTGGATTCAAGGAAGCGTTTGTTTCCTCAGAGTACTCTAAAACCAAAGCACCATTACATGAGACATTATCCCTCTCTAATTCTCAAATTTGGCCCCCTTATCAGGTTATGGACGATGCGTTTCGAAAGCAAACACAGCTATTTCAAGCGATGTGCCAGGCATTTGAAAAACTTTAAGAACATTTGCCTGACTCTTTCTGAAAGGCATCAGATGTTTCAGGCATATGTCTTGGCAGGACCAGGATGTAGTGTGCTTCTGCAAATTAAAAATGGTTGTGCTTTTATTCCCAACCTTTACAGTGACAGAGTCAATCATGCTGTTAGTGCATTTGGGTTTTCAGAGAATGATACCATTGTCTCCACAGAAATTCAGTACAAAGGCACAGCATACAAGAAGGGTGATTTCCTAGTCTTGAATGAGTCCATGGAATTTGGGGAGCTTGTCATCATTTTAATTAAGGATAATGCCACTGTGTATTTTCTTATGGACACACACAAATCTGACCACCTCCCTAAATACCACCTGTACGCTGTGATACAACAAAGTACCGGAATGCAGTGTGTTAACATTAATGCCTTGGTAGATTTTTACCCATTGACATCATACATTGTTGATGGACACCGAGTCATTCCACTGAAACACAGTGTTTTGTCAAACTGATTCTTGCCAAGTTTGAATAAGTGAAGCACAAGTATTTTTAGATATTAAGTGTAGTTTGCAAATTGTTCAAAATGAAACACAGTGGTTAATATTGAAATATTGACAAATGCTTCTGTTCCGAGTTTTCGGTTGTTGCTGGAGCTGCTCCCCTACAATGGCTTTATAGGTGCAGTCAGACTGTTTGAACTGCTCCAGCAACAGCCGAAAACTTGGAACAGAAGCATTTGTCAACATTTCATGAGCCATTGCATTTCTTCTTAAACAATCTGCAAACTAGGCTTAATGTCTACAAAATACTAACTTTAAAAACTAATAAAAACATTAAAAGTTGTCGTCAAATTAGTAGAACATATTTTCAGCATAGTTGGTCAGAAATGGTAAATGGAATGACAAGTTCAAAGTTTTTTATTTCCACTGATTGTAGTTTGGACCTATTTCATATTGGAGTTAGAGTTTTGTCTAATATGAATGCAATCCAGTGTTCCTAAATAAATGTATCAGCTACTTTTTGCATGTAATATTTCCTTTTATAGCTTTAATCCAAATTGTAGAGATGTCGGAATCATTTCTACGCTCCGCCATCACAGAGGCCTTGCCTGACCTTCCAGAAGTATCAAAGGACATCTTACAAGAAACTCTTCAATCCCTAGGGATAGAGACCCATGATGACTTTCAGTTTGTTAAGGAAGAAGATTTATTGTCAGCCTTGAGGCCTATACAAGCCCGGAAGCTGGTTGCTGCATGGAGTCTGAAATGTGAGTCTATCATTGTTGTTATCAGTTATCAACATGGCTATAAAGTTCAGTTAAAATATAAAACAACCATTATGTCTATCTTGTATGTGTGCTTTTAAAGGCCAGGCCCAAGAAAGTGCTTCTTCAAGCCTTACTGCCTCACCAGGACCTTACCCATCCGTGATGTGTCAGTCGCCAATTTCAACGTCGTCGTCCAGCAGCGGTCAGAGCCCACAGGGCAGTTTTCCAGACTCATTTGTGATACCATGGAGGAAGTTCCCCGAGGATTTGACGCAGGCTTTGGAGAGAGGAAAACGTCCAGGTCCAAGTTTGAGGAAAGAGATGGTGAGAATTGTGGTCCGTGAAATGATGAAAGTAACCACTTCACTATGTAAAAGGAACGCTGTTGATGTGGCTAGGAAATTAGTGGCCAAATACCCCAAATCACTGCAAGATGTCATTGAGGGTGACATAATTGGCACAGGGTACTACTCCCTTGTGAAACAAATTCAAAATCGGATCGAAAATGTGAAAAGACCTACAACACCTAAAATAAAAAGAAGAACACATGACTCTGACACTGATGAAATCCCCCCTGAAAAACGGGCAGCGATTCAAGACACCTATGGGTGCATCCGTTGGCATGTCAAGTTTCTGCCCCTTGGAGAAACAGCTGATAGCCAGCAGCAAAAGAAAGATGAGCTTAAAAATCTTTTTAGTCAGAATGAACAATGCCCAGGTCCTGTAAAGATGCTTATGAAGTCCACATTCTACACCCAGCGACAAGAGGTGAACCAAGGAAAGGACGTGAAGTACCTCCTGGAGAACTGGCCATATTGGTTTTGTGAAATTGGCATGGCTGTTCACTTTAACGAACTCACTGGAGTGGACCTAAAGGAAACCTTCCTAAAGAATATGGAACAGAAGGGGGAAAGGCTCCTGCACTTCATGAAGACAGTTGCTGTCAACAAATCCAAAAGATTCTATCAAGCTGCAACAAAGCTACAAATGATGAGGGGAGAACACCCAGGCTACACACATGCCACAGAGATGGTGCTGCTCCTCCTGGCTTATTTTGATGAGAAAGAAGATGTGATGTTCCATTATGTGGAGGACACTTGCCTGGCTGGGGAAGTGGACATGAACAGCGTTCCCTTGACTCCCACGATTGTTGTATGTGGTAAGTTAACCTCACTCACAAATATATCCCAAATTTCTTCATTTCTAATTTAAATTATGTTCATGCAGCATCTGTAATTGTTTTTGTCTCTGCTGTTAATTTCAAATGCCCCCACTCATTCTCTCACACACACACACCTGCCTTCCAAAGACTGAACACATGCTCTCTCATTCACACACTGACCTCTATCTCTTATTTGTTTAAGTTTTTTTCAGATGTGTTTTTTTTTCATTCGCATACATATAGTACACACACACTTGTTTTTACACTTGAGATACGAGTTACTGACATGTTGAAATGTTACCTAAATTGCTGCTGTTTTTTTTTTTATTTTTTATTAGGGCAGTCCTGCTATTCCTCCGGACGGATGATGCTGAGTGTGGATCAAGTCATCGTGAATGAGAACATCTCTTCCTTCATCTCGGCCTTGTGCATGATGTTTGGCAGCTATTACTGCTTTAACATTCATTACCCATCCACGCTTGCATCGACCCTGGAATTTCTACAGAGGTATGTTTTTTTATTTTATTTTGTACAATTGTTTTGTTCTATTTATTTAGTCATTTGGCTCAGGCTTTTATCCAAAGCAACGTGCATACAAATACCTACAGGGCCATTCTCCCCTAGAGCAACATGGGGTTAAGTGCCTTGCTAGGGGCTAGCTTCAACCCCTGACTTCTGTGGCTACTGGCATGATAACCAAGTTCTTTTACCCCATCGCCACCACCATCTTAGTCAAGATACCAGCTCTGTAGCATTGCTAACTGAAATACGATGAATCAAATAACATGTATGAAATAATGTTGACACGTTGTCAAACTAATTGCCTGAGTATTTTTTTTTAGCAAAAACGATTTCATTTCATGGGCAAAATGACATGTTCTGCTCAAAGGACAACTTCGGTCCATTTCAACAAGAGCTCTATTGCTGAAGCTACTCGAGACTTGCCAGTACTGAAGACGCAAAACATTTTGGTCCAACTTGTATAGGTTTATTTGAACAGAGAATTAGCTCTGATAGCTAACCCATGGGGGCAGAACTTTACACTGTGTTTTATCATATCATTTGTTTAAATTTTGTATATGGCTGCTTGCACAAACACACTGTTTTTAACTACTTTTTAAGCATTTCTAGTCATACACATTTCAGTGTTGTGTTGTATTGTGTCGGCTGGTGTTGCATAGCTTTGGCGTTGACATTTGGAGTGTTAAATTCACAATTTAAAGTTATGCCCCCATGGATTAGCTGTCAGTGCAATTCTCTGTTCAAGGAAACCTATAGGATTTAGACCAAAATTTCTCACATCTTCAGTCCTGGCAAGTCTCAAGTAGCATGAGCAATAGAGCTCTTGTTGAAATTGACCTAAGTTGTCCTTTAACTTAGGAATCTATACATTATACCAAAGGTGTCTGTCATCAAGAGGAAAAAAAAAAAAGACGTTGATATGTCAATAGACAGAGTGTAGTGTCTAATGTCTATAGGCCTTAAGGTTCACTCTCCCATAATTCAAAGGAACCAACTTTCTTTTAAAAGTCTGACCATGCTGAGCATAAATCAGAATGTTAACACTGAGCATTTTGGGTTGCACTACATGTTTCAGGTAGTCAATGTATTTCCATACATTGAAAATGCAATGGAAACACATTACAGAAACATGACTCTCCATGAGCTAGGGGAAGGTGCAATGCAATTTGCAATGTTTGGAAATACACTGACTACCTGAAACATGTAGTGCAAAATTTTCAATGTAAACATTTTAATTCATGTTAAGCATGATGGGACCTTTAAAAAAAAATATATATATTTTTTTTAAAGTTGGATTATGTGGGGGGTTCACGGTTGGCCCCTTAGCTCCCCGCCTACCAGTTAAACTTTAATTAATGGAAAACTGTAACCCGTATTCTCACCTTTTTTGTCTTTTCCTTTGTACTGATTTGACTAGTTGAGATGGTTGTATCATTTATAGTAGTATGTGTTTCTTCTCTCTTCTGTTAACCTAGATGTTTCTTCTCTATTAATCCGGAGAAGGGGACAAAAGTGGAACAAACAAAAACAAAACGGCTCCATGTGAATCCAAGAGTTCTTACTTTGATTCAGGACCTCTCAGACCATGAATGGCGAGCTATTTAAAAAGGTATGTGTGCTAGTGCTAATGCTACTGCTGTCCTTGATTGACTGACTTTACTAATGAAACTAATGGAGAATATGTGTTTCTGTCTCTTCTCTATTCCATTAGTTGTTCCTTCAAGTGGCCGTGAACACCCATATGTTTCTCTAGATGTTCTTCTAGAAGCAATGCAGTTGCATCTTAATCAAGCCTTTACAATGATTCACAAGCTCTCCATGAATGGCGAGCTATTTAAAAAGGTATGTGTGCTAGTGCTAATGCTACTGCTGTCCTTGATTGACTGACTTTACTAATGAAACTAATGGAGAATATGTGTTTCTGTCTCTTCTCTATTCCATTAGTTGTTCCTTCAAGTGGCCGCGACAGTGAACACCCATGTTTCTCTAGATGTTCTTCTAGAAGCAATGCAGTTGCATGTTAATCTAAGCTTCTGTAACTTGATTCATGACCTTTTCAACCATGAATGGCGAGCTGTTTGAAAAGGTACAGTACAGGCCAAAAGTTTGGACACACCTTCTCAATCAATGTTTCCTTTATTACCATGTCTATTTCCATTGTAGATTCTCGTTGAAGGCATCAAAACTATGAATGAACACGTGGGAATTATGTTCAGTGCATCCAGAGAGTATTCACACCCCTCTCAATGTTTCAGCATTTGTTGCATTGCAGTCATCTCCTTCAGTCAAATAAGTTCATTTTTTTCTCCCTGATCTAGGATCCGTGCCCCATAATGACAGCAAAATACAGAATTGTAGAAGTTTTTGCAAATCGTTAAAAAACTGAAATATCCACATGGGCATAAGTATTCACACCCTATGGTATAACACTCTTGCTGTCATTATGGATCACTGAGTCTAGACCAAGGAGAAAAAAATGAACTTATTTGACTGAAGGAGATGCAATGCAACAAATGCTGAAACATTGAGAGGGGTGTGAATACTTTCAGGATGCACTGAACATAATTCCCACGTATTCAATGTACGTGTGCTAATGCTCTGACTTTACTAATGAAATTAATGGAGAATATGTGTTTCTGTCTCTTCTCTATTCCATTAGTTGTTCCTTCAAGTGGCCGTGAACACCCATATGTTTCTCTAGATGTTCTTCTAGAAGCAATGCAGTTGCATCTTAATCAAGCCTTTACCATGATTCACAAGCTCTCCATGAATGGCGAGCTATTTAAAAAGGTATGTGTGCTAGTGCTACTGTTATCTTTGATTATTGCTGACTTTGCTAATGAAACTAATGGAGATTATTGTGTTTGTTTCTCTTCTCTATTCCCCTAGGTGTTCCTTCAAAGTGATGGAGCCGATGAACACCTATATCACCTTTTTTCGTGGCTCGCTATTAACAAGGTTCACATTTATTCACTCACTCACTACCACACCTCACTCATAATCCCTCTCTCACAAACACAAGTGCAACCACACACACACACTTTAATGATCTTTCTCATTATTTTTTTCAACAATAAATTTGCATTATTGTGAATTGTATAATGTCTGACGAGTGGTTTGTTACAGCCTGACTTTTCATTTAGAAGTAATTTGAAGCAATGTAGATAGACTGTAATATATATATATATATATATTGTTAAAAGTACAGTACAAATGTAACCATCTTTAAAAAAGAAATCTGTTGTTTTTACGGAAACAAACTGGCAGCTGTGGTTGCCAGAATAATCCCGTTAAAAATACAGTACAAATGTAAACATCTTTAAAAAAGAAATCTGTTGTTTTTACGGAAAAAAACTGGCAGCTGTGGTTGCCAGAATAATCCCGTTAAAAATACAGTACAAATGTAAACAACATTACAAAACAACTTGTAAATTTCACATCCTAAAACTGCTTATTGTACATTGAATAACTGCAAAATGTACAATTAGTCATCATTTATTGTACATTAAATCCCAGTAAAATGTACAAGTTGTTCCGTAATGTTGTTAACATTTTTTTAGTATTTTCTACGGGATTATTCTGGCAACCACAGCTGCCAGTTTTTTTCCGTAAAAACAACGGATTTTTTTTTACAGTGTATATCTTTGAAATACTCAGAAGTGAAAACGGGATTTGGATATCTTTTATGGTTTTCTTACAGTTACTCCTCAAAGCTCATGTCCAAAAATCAGCGGAATTATCGTTTATAATGAAAGTCAATGACGGAATTCTTCAACTGCCAGAGTGGCCCACTCTGGCGTTTTCAAATTTTTCACAACTCCGAACAACTTCAGCCTACTCGCTCAATTTTCACTCTACGTAGACTAATTATACATCAAGACGTAGGTATTTTTGTCTGTATTCAGGAAATGTAACCCTCATTGGTGTAGGATTTATAGAATTTTCACAAATCCCCTCAGACCACCACAAACTCAAAACCCTCCTCATTCATTTCCTTTGGAGCGCTCTTGAAAAATGACATCTGAAAATTCAAAACAACACATGTTTTCGCATCGTCCCTACTCCTAAACCGTTTGATGTACAGGCATGAGACTTTCACACATGAATTTCCCGATCCTTCTGGCACTCACAAAAAAGGAATTTTGTGGATAATTGTTATGGTTTTAACCGCAGGAACAATTTGTTCGGGAGTAGCGAATTTGCAAAATCCTGAAAACGCTTTGGACCTGCATACTTCCACATCATCCACTTTTTTACATCATCGCTGTGCCTACACCGATTTTTGTAAAAACATAAAAATAAGCACCATAGTCCTCAAAAGCCTGCTGATACTCACGGTGAAAGAATTATTTTTGATATCTCTTATAATATTTCAGCTACAGCGATTTGTTCAGGACCCTTTTTAGAGGATTTTTGCATTTTCATTAAAACTCCCCTTGATATCATAATTTTTTGCGCCTTTATTAAAATATTTCCAGCAAAAACCTATAGTTAGTCTTGTTCCCCTATCTGTTACGAAATAAACACAGAAAAAATGACATCTCTACCATTTACGGTTCACGAAATATCGACGGTTGTTCGAGGCAAAGTATTCCATTCTATTCCAATTAGGCAGACTCTGACCCAAAGTGTCTGCATTGCAGTAAACTGCTGCAGGTGTGAGTGAGTTTCCATGACAATGGAGCTGTGCTGGCCAGAGATTACTACAGGTCAGGGACAGGCTTCATTGATGTTGCATAGCAACTTTCAACACCCACTGCATGGGCTGTGATGAATGTAGGAATCACTTCCTCTTTACATTTTAAAAATTTCCAGTGATTATCAGGCATGTGTAATTTTTCTGGCCCTTTTTGGATTTCACATGCTTTCCTATTGGGCCTTGGACTCCAACAGGACCTGGCATGAGGCCCAGAGATGACCCAATCAGCCAATACAGCACCACCCACCTGTAGGAAATGGCCCTACACACGATTTTGCTCAAATGTAGAGTTCTGGGCCCAGATTTGGTGAGGCTGAGTTGCTAAAGGAGACCGATCTGACCCATGGCCTTTGGTGACCTTTGGTGACATTGAGTATTTGCACCCTTTTTGAGGCACTTCCCAGTACAGGATTTGGACCAAACTGACAGAGTACCATCACCCGGTGATACTGAACATAACTACGTTAGCCGCTAATGGTTAGCATAGTACTAACCGGAAGTAGCTCTAGGAAGCTCGTACAAACTTCTGCTTCACAGAGTCTGTACTTCCTTTAGAGCAAAAGCACCACAAGAAAATTGGGCCGCGTCACATAAAGCATCTCCAAGGTATGAGGTGTCAAATATCCAATGCTTTTCAATGGGGGACCAAACCACTTATCCTCCCAAAAATGCATGACCATATAAGGCTACAGTATAGCTCAGACACAAAGTACAGGCTTTACATGCTAGAGATCGAATCCCGGTGTGGGAGACTTAGGCTCTGTCTCATTCCGCCTACTTCTACACTTCGAACACTTAGTTTTAAGTATATAGTGTAGATAACACAAAAAGTCAGTGTACTGAAGGTACCCGGATGACCCCCTAAAAATGGTCACAAAATGCAGTGTGTAACGATGGACCCTACTCGCACTAAACGGACGCCATCTTGACTACAAAGCGGAAAGGGAGGGGCTAGGGACGTCGGGAAGATGTTCCCATTTTGAAAATAATGGCGGACAATTCAGCCGAGACAGCCGGAGCTGCGACACCGCAATCATATAAATGTAAGTAATGGTGGTAATACGAGGCATTGTATTTTCCACATGCTGTGAGTGTTAACGATTGGTGTCTGTAAACAAACGCCGGTATATATTTTTGGCGGGCTGAAAATTCGCGTTCACGTGTGTTGCGTTCGTCACGTCATCCCGTCATTTCCGGTAAGCGTTTTAACATAAGTGTTCCTTTTGGAACAATACTAACGATCGAAAGCGGGCAGTAAGTGGTCAGTGCACATTAGCAGTGCACTGACGGAAGTATTCGGAATGAGACAGAGCCTTAGAGTATTATATTATAATTCCCACAGTGTATATCAAAACATGTATGCTGATCCCATCCAGTGTTCTTTTTGTACCACCCGCCATTTTGAGTTACCATGGCGACGTTATAAACAACGTATTATCTCCCCTTTTAGGCACTTCTCAGTACAGGATTTCAACCAAACTAACAGAGTACCATCACGCGGTGATACTGAACACAACCATGTTAGCAGCTAACGGTTAGCTTGTTGCTAACCGGAAGTAGCTCTAGGAAGTTCCTACCAACTTCTGCTTAGCCAGGGTTGTTCTGCCTTTACAGACAAAGAGAGGGTTACACCTGTGAGGGAGTCTCCATGACAAAGCTGCTAGCCAGAGGCTCCTAGGGACATGCTCCATTGACTTAACACGGCACCTTTCGATGGCCGCTGCGGGAGCTGTGAAGACCGTAGGAAAGTGAAATTCGCAGTGTTACTTCCTGTTAGTATTTTTGAGGGTACGGTATGCACCATGAGGCGGCGCCTTATTAAATTTCTTCAGAAATTTTCTAGTTAATATTCTTAATTGTTTCACGATTAATGCGGCCCAAACCGTAGCGTGCACCCCCACAATATAGGTATCGAAACGTGCGGCTCGGTCGGGAATGGTGTGCTATTACTTTTATTGGGGTTTCGAGTTATCATGGCGACAAAATTAGTGAAAAACCACCCCCGAAAAAACCCATAATAATCAATGGAGTCGGGGAGAAAGAAAGCCTCAAAAAAGCCTCAAAATGACCATTTTCAATGCTGTCCTGTATCACCATGCTTTCACCTACAAACACTGTTTAACTTCCAGTTTGTAGATATATCTGTGAACTACTCAGAAGTGAAAACGGGATGTGGATATCTTTTATCGTCTCTTCACAGTTACGCCTCAAAGCTCATGTCCAAAAATCAGCGAAATCATGTTTATAATGAAAGTATAAACAGAGTGGCCCACTCTGGCGTTTTCAAAGATTTCAAAACTCCGAACAACTTCAGCCTACTCGCTCAATTTTAACTCTACATAGATAAGTTATACATCAAAACGTAGGTATTTTTGTCTCGATTTAGGAAATGTAACCTTCATTGGTGTAGGATTTATAGATGTTTCGCAAATCACCTCAGAGCGACACTAACCCGAAACCTTCCCCATTCATTTCCTATGGAGCGCTTTTGAAAAATGACATCTGAAAATCCAAAACATCACACGTTTTCGCATCGTCGCTACTCCTAAACCGTTCAATGTACAGGCATGATACTTTCACACGTGAATGTCCCGACCCTTCTGGCACTCACAAAAAGGAATTTTGTGGATAACTGCTTTGGAGCTGCATCCTTCCACATCATCCACTTTTTTACATCGTCGCTGTGCCTATACCGATTTTTGTACAAACGTAAAAATGAGCTCCATAGTCCTCAAAAGCCTGCTGATACTCACAGTGAAAGAATTATTTTGATATCTCTTATACTTTTTCAGCTACAGCGATTTGTTCGGGACAGTTTTTAGAGGATTTCTGCATTTCCATAAAAATCCCCTTAATATCATAATTTTTTACGCATTTATTAAAATATTTCCAGTAAAAACCGATAGCTTGTCTTCTTCCCCTATCCGTTATGAAATAAACGCAGAAAAAATTACATCTCTACTATTTATGGATCAGGAGATATGAAGTGTTGTGCGAGGCAATGTTCTCCATTATAATCCAATGGGACATAGTCTGACCAAAGTGTCTGCACTTCAGTAGACCCGCCAGCTGCAGGCGTGAGTGAGTTTCCATGACGACGGAACTCTGCTGGCCAGAGGTTACTACAGGTCAGGGACAGCCTCTATTGGGATAGAATGGCAACTTTCGACACCCACTGCAGTGGCTGTGATGAATGTAGGAATCTGAAATTTGCACAGTCACTTCCTCTTAACTTTTTAAAATTTTACAGTGATTATCAGGCATGTGTGACTTTTCTGTCCCATTTTGAGTTACCATGGTAACATTATAAACGACATATTTTCTCCCTATTTGAGGCACATCCCAGTACAGGACTTGGACCAAACTAACCCGGTGATACCAAACACAACCATGTTAGCGGCTAATGGTTAGCATGTTGCTAACCGGAAGTAGCTCTAGGAAGCTTGTACAAACTTTTGCTTCACAAAGCAGCACAACAAATCTGGGCCATGTCGGATAAAGCATGTCTATTTTATGAGGTGTCAAACATCCATTTTTGACCCTTATTTGCCTCTGCTACATGCTGCAGAAATGCTCCAAAGACACTAAAATCACACATTCTACTCAGTCCCCCACATGATAAAGATAATGATGAGTAACACAGGGCTGCAGCTGTCAGTGAGTCTCCATGACAACGCTGCTAGCAAGAGGCTCCTAGGAGGTCAGGGACACGCTCCATTGACTTAACACGGCACCTTTCGATGGCCGCTGCGGGAGCTGTGAAGACCGTAGGAAAGTGAAATTCGCAGTGTTACTTCCTGTTAGTATTTTTGAGGGTACGGTATGCACCATGAGGCGGCGCCTTATTAAATTTCTTCAGAAATTTTCTAGTTTATTTATACTCTTCTATTTTTGAATGGGATTTATAATTAAGGAATTATTATAACACGTTGTATAATTTAGACGCCAGGGATTTAATGTTGTAGTCAGATGTCCTTTTTTTCTCTTTAACTTTTTTACCACAAAGGATGTATTTCAGGAACAAATCAGAACACTATGGCTGAAGAAGTGAGCTTCTTGGATAATAACTTCTCAGCATCCTCACCATCAGCATCTCAGGGTCAGAAATGATGCCGTTTCCTTGACCTTTACTCTGTTACACCCTTTCACAACTGCCCCCCATAAGAAGGCCAGATGTTCCTGAGGTCAAGAATTTATGTTAACTTTTTCAACTGCTGATTAGGTGCTTGATGAGTGAATATTCTAGATGAAACTCATCAATTTCTTTACTTTGTGTTAAATGCTCACACTTCTGTATAGCACCAACCTTTTTTCCAGCATTTTTTCTGTTTAAAGGTTCAAATTAATCATATATTTGTAACTAACAAGAAAGCTTAAATTAAGAGAACTTTACTGAGGTTTTATCGAACCAACGTTAAAAGTCTGTTCATATAACAATATTTTGAATAATTAAAATAACATCGCTGACACTATTAGCATGAAATCTACATAGTTTTATTTTATGCAGTTAAAAATGTACAATTAGCACATGTCCATGATCCTCCTCATGCTCATGAACCTTGTGCCTCCATATCCCATCTCCCTGAAGCTCCTGTACTCTCCAGGCCTCAGGTACATCATCCTGCCTCTGTAGTGGGGCTGCTCATACATCAGCCAGTGGCCGTCCATCACGTGGCAGGACATGCAGTCAGACATACGGTAGCGGTCCATAATGGAGTCACAGTCATCCATCATCTCATACATCTGACCCCCGAAGTTCTCCCTCTCATAGATCCTCATCCTGTAGGATCCCCTGTACTGTTGCAGGGAATAAAAAGATGAATAAAATTCCAGGTTCTAGTTGACCCAGTCATAAAAGATAATGACTTATTGCTTAATACCTACCGAGGGGATCATACGACAAGACCTGATTTCACTACTAAAGCCCATCATGCTCATGTAGTCAGCATACTCGCCCCTCCTCATGAAGTACTGGTTTCCCATGTAGTTGGGGCGGTCGTAGACCATGAAGCAGCCACTCTCCACCCTGCAGGAGTGACACCTGCTCAGGTAGGAGGACATGTCAGAGCAGTCGCTCATGCACTCATAGGAGCGACCCTGGAAGTTCCTGTCCTCGTAAAAGATGATCTAAAAAGGTTTTCAGAAAGCACAGCCACTATTAAACTCTACCAGGTAAACCCTTCTAAATAATCTATCATTTAACGATTGTTCCAAATTTTTACCTTGCCCATGGTGGTTGTTGTGGCTGGTCAGGTCTCTCAGAGAACTGTAGTTGAACTGATACCCTGCCTGCCTGAAAATGTTACATTTATACCTGGCAGGAGACAAAGACAGTGTATCCCTCTATTGTTGAAATTCATGAGCTGGCAAACTACTATTGAGGCCTATAGCATTTTGAGTAGTCCTAGCAGTAGGGCCATGACCTTTGTTAAGCATTTTCTTTTGGAAATAATTTTTTTCTAGCAATAGTTTCAGTCTATAATTGATTACCTAATGAATGAATGAAAAGTTATTCCAAATGGCAGATAAAATAAGACTTTGCTCTAATGTTTGTGACTGTAAATAAAAATTGCAGTTTAATGTTTGTGGCTGTAAATATAGAGAAAAGTGGTTTTTTGATGTTTGTTATATTACTTGTACATTCAGGAATCTTTAGCATTTTGGCCACAGACTGCACACAAATATGTAATGTTATGACATAAGGTTTGTACAGTGGGGTCATGTAAACCAACAATCCTCGTGTGAGATAAACTCTGTACAGCTGATCTGAGATCCTTTAGGTAGGGTTCTATGCAATAGTGATTCTAACTTTAGCAACAATCTGATGTTAGCTGTTGCACAAAAAAACACTACATTTTATGTACAGCTTATATGTGTCAAAGACTGGAAATGCCATAAGCATAAAGTTTTTTGTACTTTTGGCCAGGGAGGGAAAAGGCGAAAAATGTGAAACAAAATGATATTGATTACTTCTACAAGCACTGATTATCTAGCCTCATTCAGTTTGTTAGTAATGGACTTGTTGAGCTGGTTAGAGGAAATCAGATGACTACCAGCTCAGCATACTAAGCGTCAGCCTAAACAGGTTATAGGTATAATTATAAAGAAGCCCCAACAATTCAACTAGCCTCCTTATGGATGCAAAACATTCACATGACTTTCACATCATAATGTTGATGTTTTCACTTTAAAAGATCAGAAAAGGATCAGGTTAATTCAGGTTCAGTTGATCTACTCAACCTGTGACTAGCTGAATAATACATAGCCCCCATTTATACATAATATTTCAGAACTGTGAACTCTTTAGTGAGTGCAATTGGATGAATGTAGCTCTAGATAAAAAACATTTGTATGGTCAGATGACAAGAAAAAAAAACATAAATTTAGTCTATTTGACATTTAAAATTATATTGTATAATAGGGCTGATGTCAGTGGAATGTGTTAAAGATTTTAGTTCACTTATGAGAGTGGGTTTTTACTCTTAAGATGTCATTAGCCTTTTTCCTGTGGAATAATTAGCATCGCCTATCTGTCAATTAAAATATTATTCAACATTATTAGGTTGTTGACTGTAGCTTTTTTCGGAAAACGTTTATTGCAGAAATACAACCAAAACCAAAATCCCAAGAAACTGCATGGTAGAACAGTCATTGCCCGGTTTTCTTGGTTGTGAGTCCTGTACTTGAATCCCAAGCATTGGTTTTCTATATGGAGAAGAGATTTTCTTGCGATCTATGCGTGGGTTCTTTCTCCATACTTTGGCTTCATCCTTTCATCCAAAAACTTTCATGTTAGGC
The DNA here is from genome assembly GCA_037039145.1 of Fundulus diaphanus. Classification (NCBI taxonomy): domain Eukaryota; kingdom Metazoa; phylum Chordata; class Actinopteri; order Cyprinodontiformes; family Fundulidae; genus Fundulus; species Fundulus diaphanus. Next base: position 9,576,109 of record CM073132.1, read on the forward strand.
TGACTGGCCACTCTAACCTGATTTTAGTTGTGAGTGTGTCTGCTATGATGCTGTTTAATATTGTTACTGAATATTATCCAGTTCAAAGCACAAACTGTGCAGTCATGCTTCCTTAACCAAACTCATCATCTTAGACTTTGTCCATGCATTGAAAATTGGTTAGCTTTTTTTGGATAAAAGGTTGATATCTATTTTGAAAAATCATATTTTAAAAATGCTGTGCATACTCTGAGTCTGACTTGCAAGTTAAAATGAAAAAATCAATAACTCTAAAACGGTACAAATATATTACCATTACTATAGTGTAATGAAACATTATCCAATATTGCACAACTATAATTACTGGGATGGACTGATTATTTTCAGACAGAAACAATCAGGTGAAGGAGTTTACGCAGCTTTTCTTCATGCATATAAATTGTCTTCATTGCTAAAGGACTACAGATATGGAGCCAAGGTAACATGGTGGAAGTGGTGTATTACTTTTAATGCTCTTTGGAAATAACATTTATCTCTTACTTCTAAAGAAAATCGTGTTTTACCCAGAAATTTTCTTATACCACAGTTAATGTTTTGGATCTGATAAAATATCTAATTATGATATTCGACTTGTAACAGAAAGTTATTTAGGGAAACATGGGAGCATCAGGGATGTGTGGACTTTTTGTACTTGCAAATATGCTTGATAGACATTTACATGGGGCATTTACTCATAGTTCTTGTTTTGCAAGGGGGTGAAACCAGAAATTATTGTTTTTTTGATCTATTTTTTATTATGTTTGTATTCACATTGAGGATTCTGATTTGAGAACTTATGTCGAGTAAAGTTATCTTAATTTGGGGTTCTGACACCATTTCAAAGATTACAGTTGGGATTTTGACTCATGATTCCTCTTTGCATCTTCTTCAGAAATAAAAACAAGGATTACAGAAAAAAATAGAAATTGACGTGAATATCTTTATTTGAATTTAATGGTAGGAATCCATGATCCTCCTCATGCTCATGAACCTCGTGCCTCCGAATCCCATGTCCCTGAAGCTCCTGTACTCTCCAGGCCTCAGGTACATCATCCTGCCTCTGTAGTTGGGCTGCTCATACATCAGCCAGTGGCCGTCCATCACGTGACAAGACATGCAGTTGGACATGCGGTAGCGGTCCATGATGTTTTCGCAGTCATCCATACACTCATGCATCTGACCACCGAAGTTCTCCCTCTCATAGATTCTCATCCTGTAGGATCCCCTGTGCTGTAGACATTTGAAAAACAAGATTAGATCAGGCTTTGCTTCTAAGGATAGAAATCTATGTAGAAAGGAGATGTAGTACCATGGGGATCATACGGCAGGACCTAATGCAGTCAGACATTCCCATCATGCTCATGTAGTCAGCGTACTCGCCCCTCCTCATGAAGTACTGGTTTCCCATGTAGTTGGGGCGGTCGTAGACCATGAAGCAGCCACTCTCCACCCTGCAGGAGTGACACCTGCTCAGGTAGGAGGTGAGCTCAGCGCAGTCACTGCTGGTCTCATAGTGACGACCCTGGAAGTTCCTGTCCTCGTAGAAGATGATCTGGGAATATAATGTTTTCAGAGCACACAGCCGCAATTAAACTTTATCAGATACACCCTTCTAAGTAAGCTACCAATTATTTAACAACTCTTCCAAATTTTTACCTTGCCCATGGTTGCTGTGGCTGGTCAGGTCTCTCAGAGTACTGTAGTCGAACTGATACCCTGCCTGCCTGAGCATCTTACATTTATACGTAACAGGAGACAAAGACAGTGTACCCCTCTATTGTTCAAATTCATGAGCTGGCAAACTACTATTGAAGCCTATAGCATTTTGACCAGCTTACACATATACAGTAGCAGTAGGGCCATGACCTTTGTTTAGCATTTTGTTTTAGAAATGCATTTTTCTGTAGTGATAGTTTTGAGGTCCTTTGCTTTTTTCAATAGCAATAGTAAGTGCACCTTTAGCAATGTTCTAGTGTTAGCTAAAACAAAATAAATAAATAAATAAAACAAAACATAAAACAAAACATATTTCCATATGCAGCTATCACATGTGTGAAGATAATTAGATTCTATTATATATGTCCCAGAATAGAAGTGCCAGGTGAAATTTGTTTTTTGTACAATTTGCCAAAGAAAAAGAAAAGAAAAGAAAGCTAAAATTGGTTACATCTACAAGAGGTGTAGATCTATTCTCATGCAGTTTGTTTGTATTGGACTGGTTGACCTTGACAGTGAAAACAAGCTGACTACCAGCTCACCATGTGGATATTAAGCACCACTCTGAGTAGGCTACATTTTACAGAATCTTGCTACACGATAAAGAAGTAATCCACGATAATCTTTCAATATTTCAACAAGCCTGATTATGGATAAAAAAGTTCACATTACTTTAAGTTCTGCAAAGATTTAGTATCTTGACTTTGCAATATCACAAAAAGATCAAGTTAATTCAGACCCAGTTGATCTGCTAAATCCCTGGCTGAATATAAAAAAATGTATACATACTACTTTAGATTTTTCTCAATAAAGAGACATTTGTTTCAGTCTTTTTACTTTTTACCATGTATTTGATTATTTATCATATGTTTTACTAACCCTTTATAACTGAATATCAGTTAAATCTATTTTTTGTGAATTACATTGAGATAATATGGCTCCATTCTATACTGCCATGTATATAGTAATATAGTAATAGTAATATCATCTTTATTGTCATTGAAACATACATTGAAACATACATTACAATGAAATTTGTTCTCTGCTTTTAACCCATCCCCTTGGGGAGCAGTGGGCTGCCATGTGTGGCGCCCGGGGAGCAATCTGGGGTTAAGGGTCTTGCTCAGGGACCCAGAGTGCAGGCGCTGGGGATCGAACCGGGTACTTGCATCCTTCTCTGAGTGCAAGCGCGCTGCTCTAACCACTAGGCCAACACTCCCCATATACCAAACATGAATGATTTAGTTTCAGTTCCCAAAGTTACAGCACATTAAAAAAAAATAACAAAACTACCTGGTAAGATACAAAACTCTCATAATTTTTCCCCCTGTGAATTGTCATCCATAAAAACTGATGGCGTCTCTCTTTTATCTGAATCTTGGGTTTATACTGTTGAGACAGGGCTTGAGTAAGTATTAACTCTGGACCATAAATTGTCACCCAGGCTAGACAGCATCTCATCATTGTTTACACCCCACTATGTTGAACTATAGCAGGATCTGAGGAGGTTTCATGGAATTTATACTCTGGAAAGAATATAAGAAATTGTAAGATGAGGTGACTGTGGGAAGAGTAGTTGTCTTCAAACATCGACATGTGGGGTGATGCGCATGACCTTCAAGTTGCCTACCAATCTAACATCGGTGTATGAATGCTTGCACGTATGTGCGAGTGATTGGGTGAATGAGACTCTAGTGTGAGTAATTTTCAGTGGCTGGATCGCTAGAAAAGCCCTAAATTGTTCTCACTGTAAAAAGACTACAGGCAAGTAGCCAGAGTAACATGGCAGGAGTGGTTTTATAATTTTTCAATTTCATGTTTTTTGTCCAAAAAGATCTTGTGCTGCAGTTAATGTTTTGGATCTGACAAAATGTCAAATTATGATATCTGACTTGTAAAAGAGACAGTTATTTAAGGAAACATGGGGGGGGGGGGGGGGGGTCAGGGAATTATGGTCTTCTTATACCTGGTCATGCTTGATAGACAGTTACATGGGGTATTCACTCATAGCTCTTTGTATGCAAGTGGATGAACAAGAAATTTGTGTTTTTTTATCTATTTTTTATTTTGTTTGTATCCACACACATGATTCTGAGTTGAGAACTTATGTCGAGTAAAGTTATCTTAATTTGGGGTTCTGACACCATTTCAAAAACTACAGTTGGGGTTTTGACTCATGATTCCTCTTCTTCAGAAATAAAAACAAGGATTGCAGAAGAATTAGAAAATAAAGCAGATATCTTTATTTGAATTTAATGGTAGGAATCCATGATCCTCCTCATGCTCATGAACCTCGTGCCTCCGAATCCCATGTCCCTGAAGCTCCTGTACTCTCCAGGCCTCAGGTACATCATCCTGCCTCTGTAGTTGGGCTGCTCATACATCAGCCAGTGGCCGTCCATCACATGACAGGACATGCAGTTGGACATGCGGTAGCGGTCCATGATGTTTTCGCAGTCATCCATACACTCATGCATCTGACCACCGAAGTTCTCCCTCTCATAGATTCTCATCCTGTAGGATCCCTTGTGCTGTAGACATTTGAAAAACAAGATTAGATCAGGCTTTGCTTCTAAGGATAGAAATCTATGTAGAAAGGAGATGTAGTACCATGGGGATCATACGGCAGGACCTAATGCAGTCAGACATTCCCATCATGCTCATGTAGTCAGCGTACTCGCCCCTCCGCATGAAGTACTGGTTTCCCATGTAGTTGGGGCGGTCGTAGACCATGAAGCAGCCACTCTCCACCCTGCAGGAGTGACACCTGCTCAGGTAGGAGGTGAGCTCAGCGCAGTCACTGCTGGTCTCATAGTGACGACCCTGGAAGTTCTTGTCCTCGTAGAAGATGATCTGAGAAAATATCATCAAAATAAATCTTTTTAGAAAAATACAAAGATGAAATTGGCTTCCTTACATTTCATGTAAGATGTTGATATTTTCATGTTAAACCTACCTTGCCCATGATCACAGTCTTTAATGTTGTTTTCCTTCAGGACTGAATCGTGGCTGATGTGTGCTCCTGGCAGTGCACACTGTTACATTTATACTTGCTGAAACTAAATATGTATGTTGGGCTTCTATTGTATAAAGTTCAGACTCAGCAACATACCATAGAAGACTCTGGAGTAGCCAGGGCACTAAAGGGTCATTATCCAACAGTATGCTGTTCTGATTGAAATGCATGCAATGCATACATTCAGCATTGTGGCTAAACATAAAGAAAATGATTAGTTTCTAAACCTAATATGAGAGCTATGTTTGTGTTCTTCAGTGACTAAAATGTTTTACTGTAATTGAAAAACAAAAGGTTTACCTGCAGAATACATTCACATAATATATGGTTTCAGCTAAAATACCTAAATTTGTTGGATTCATTATGAAATTTTGAGATGGATATAGTCGTCTTAATCTGTGTTTTAAATATGTTGAGTTCTTCTGAGCTGTTTCTGCCTGACCCAATACATCAAGAATTAACTATTTTTTTTGTCACTGTGTTGCCTTAATGAAACTTTTGATGAGACCTTTAATGACTCAGGATGTATACAGATTCCTTATAACACACAAACACAACAAAACAATATTTCAACACCCTTTTCCCATCAAATCAGTTGATTGCACTGTCCAACAATGCTTCCTGAAAAGCTTAAAGTATGCAAATAGTCCTTAGGATCTAATAAGACTCATTTCCAAGTAAAAAAAAGTCAGATAGTAGTCCCTTTAAAAATGATATAGATTACTGTGCTGCTGCATTAATTAATCACCTGAACGGTTCATTGTTCAATTCAAATCAATTTTATTTATATGGCAAGGCAAGGCAAATTTATTTGTATAGCACAATTCAGTACAGAGACAATGCAAAGTGCTTTACATGATTCAAATATAGGAAAATAAAACAGAATAAAAGCAAGTAGGAATAAAATGTAGAAACAAAATAGAACATTAAAAACAGTTTGACTAAAAAAGTTGAACTAATGCTGTTTCAGTAGAACTGTATAACTAGTGCAGTCGAAGGGAGTCCTAAACAAATGTGTTTTTAATCTTGAATTCAGGAACTCAGGCTTTCCGCACTTTTACAGTTTTCTGGAAGTTTGTTCCAGATCAGTGGAGCATAGGAACTAAATGCTGCTTCTCCGTGTTTAGTTCTGGTTCTAGGTATGCAGAGAAGGCTGGAGCCAGAAGACCTTAGTGGTCTGGAGGGTTGATACACTGATAACAAGTCTGTGATGTATTTAGGTGCTAAACCATTCAGGGATTTATAGACTAACAGAAGTATTTTAAAGTCTATTCTCTGAGATACAGGGAGCCAGTGTAAGGACTTTAGAACTGGAGTGATGTGCTCTACTTTCTTAGTCTTAGTGAGGACATGGGCAGCAGCGTTCTGGATTACCTGCAGCTGTCTGATCCACTTTTTAGGCAGACCTGTGAAAACACCGTTGCAGTAATCAGTTCGACTAAAAATAAACGCATAGATTAGTTTTTCCAGATCATGCTGAGACATTAGTCCTTTAATCCTGGAAATGTTCTTCAGGTGATAGAAAGCCGACCTTGTAACTGTCTTTAAATGCTTTTGGAGGTTCAGGTCTGAGTCCATCACTACACCCAGATTTCGGGCCTGATCAGTGGTTCCTAGCTGAAGCGACTGAAGCTGTGTGCTAACTTTTGATCTCTCCTCTATTGGTCCAAAGATTATTACTTCAGTTTTGTTTTTATTCAATTGAAGAAAATTATGGCACACCCAGGCATTGATTTCTTCTAAACATTTCCTCAGTGCTTGAACTGGTTCATAGTCACCTGGTGACCTGGGGTCCGTTCTTCGTACGTTGCTTAAAACATCCAAGATCAAATGACACATCCAAGATGATTTCATCCGGCTAATCATGATCCGGCTAATTGGGTTCTTCGAACACACCTGTTGTTTACGATTAGTATGGCTGGATTGAGTTATCTGAGACAACTGCGCGTTCATGCGTTTGTTTAAAAGGGGAAATGTATCGATAATGGAAACAATGATCAGCAACGCTGCTATTGGCTGTTCAGCATGGTCAAAGAACGCCCACAGTTTTTCTCCCAAGCAGAACAAGAGCTTGGAAGGTTATGCCGAATTTGAGTCATTAATTAAAACACCTCAAAATCTGTTAAAGCCAGGAGAGAGGGCTGGCAAAAAGCAGCAGATAAATTAATGCGTAAATACTGTCCATGGTAGATGTTTCTATCACTTTCTACAGTATGAATTTTTGCATTTTAATAATCTCATATTTACTTTGTTCTTTTATGTCAGAGCCTCCACGGGACCCACTAGAACATGGGGACAAGTAAAAGTGAAATACAAGAATATTCTACAAAATGGTAGCCTTTAATTATTATACTTGTTATGTCAAGAGATCCAAATTTCAGTGTCATTCCTTAGACACGGGAAGTAAAGGACGGGATTTTTAACAAAAAAAAATCTTTATCCATAAAAAATGACAATTTTCCTTTTCCAAGTCATCCACAGTTTACACGGTAAAACTGTATTGCGTGGCTAGATAATCCATTCATAGTTTTTTCTAATACAATATACGGCTCGACAGGAAGCAAGCCTTTCAAAGTAAACTAAACAATGGAAAGTGCTTTTAATGATTAAAACAGTAAAATAAAAACAGAATAAAGCAACTTGGAATAGCATAGAAAAATTAAACAAAATAAAACATAGGACAATGGAAACTAAAAGCAAATTTAAAACAGTTGGTCTAAAAACTTAAACTAATGGTGTTTCAGTAAAACAGTTTAACTAGAAGAGTCAAAGACAATCCAAAACAAATGTGGTTTTAACCTTGATTTAAAGGAACTCAGGCTTTCAGCACTTTTACAGTTTTCTGGAAGTTTGATCCAGATAAGTGGAGCATAGGAACTAAATGCTGCTTCGCCGTGTTTGGTTCTGGTTCTAGGTATGCAGAGGAGGATGGAGTCAGAAGACCTTAGTGGCCTGCAGGTTGATACACTGATAAAAAAAGTCTGTAATGACTGGAAACTGCTCTACTTTCTTAGCCTTAGTGAGGACGCGGGCAGCAGCGTTCTGGATCAGCTGCAGCTGTCTGATCGGCTTTTTAGGCAGACCTGTGAAAACACCGTTGGTGTGGTTACTAGCTGAAGGAACTGAAGCTGTATGCTAACTTTTGGTCACTCCTATATTGGTCCAAAAATGATTACTTCAGTTTTGTTTTTATTTAATTGAAGAAAATGTTGGTACATCTATGCATTTACTCAGCGCTTGGATGGGCTCATAGTCACCATGTGACATGGGGATGTAGGGCTGTGTGTCGTCTGCATAGTTATGGTAACTGCTGTGGTTTTTCAATGATCTTAGCTAGAGGGAGCATGCAGATATTGAATAGGAGGGGATCCAGGATGGACCCTTGTGGAACCCCACATTTTTGTCGTCTCTGATTTAACGCTACCTACTAACACAAAAAAGTCCATCCATCCATTTTCCAAACCGCTTAATCCCTCATGGGGTCGCTGGTGCCTATCTCCAGCGTTCACCGGGCGAGAGGCGGGGTACACCCTGGACAGGTCGCCAGTCTGTCGCAGGGCAACACAGAGAGACAAACAACCATTCACACCTAAGGACAATTTGGAGAAGCCAATTAACCTAACAGTCATGTTTTTGGACTGTGGGAGGAAGCCAGAGTACCCAGAGAGAACCCACGCATGCACAGGGAGAACATGCACTCTACATGCAGAAAGACCCAGGGGTGTACTCGAACCCAGGACCTTCTTGCTGCAAGGCAATAGCGCTACCCACTGTTCCACTGTGCAGCCCACAAAAAAGTCCCCGTCCTTCAAATAGGCTTTAAACCAGTCAAGTGCTGTACCAGTCAAGTGCTGTACCAGTAAGGCCGACCAAGTTTTCCAGATGTTCTAACAGAATGGTGTGATTGACAGTATCGAATGCTGCACTAAGGTCCAACAATAGCAGCACTGTGGTTCTTCCACAGCATCCACTGTAGAAGAATTCTCCCTGTAGGCGAAAAATTACCTCTGTCTGTATATTTAGTTCCCATCCTGTGAGAGTGGTAAAAATTGGGCCAAAATCTTACATTTCTAATGGAAGCTGTGGTTTCTTCCTGTATGTTGGTGATGGATTAACAAATCCTTCCTATCATGCTTTGTAAATGTTGCCTGAAAACTTTATTTGATATCAGGTAAAGTTTGAAATATATAAACACAGTCAATCAAGGCAAATCAGCAAAGAAACTTTTCACTTAGTTTTCAGTAGGCACAGCTAAATTGATGTCATCAACTGACTCCACTAGCCTGTCAAATAGTCACAGTGAAGCACACCAAATTTGGTCAGGATCCATTGATGTAGCAGTAGCCTAACAAGCAACCCACCAAACTATAAACGTTTATTAAATTTGTAAATCAGAGGTAAAAGCACAGATGTTGCCCGCATTAAAAAAAACACTCGCAATTGCTGTGTGATTGCTGTTTTAAATGTCCGAAGACAGCCGTATTCCTCTGAGGCTGTGCATTCAGATTGACATATAGAGAAGGGAGCAAGACGAGGAGGAATGAGAGATTTCCCCCACAATGATAAAGACCCCCATCCCCCCAAAAAGTTAAAGTAAAGCAAAATAAATAAAAAAACACACACAAAAGCATTTTAGGAAGCTGACGCTGCACTGCATGGGTGTGAGCTGTAAGCGCACTGCACTCTGGGGTTTGGAGAGTGACCTTTTAGCACCTGAGAGGGAGGTGTGGCCACTTCCCCCTGTAGGTTATAACAAAATGCAATGCTCAGAGTCTAAAGTGGCATATTGGCCAGTCCTCATTATTGGCCAGGAAATATTTGATGCCTGACACCGCATTTCCTTCTAATTCTCCTATCTACAAGGTCTTCCCATCGAGCCAATGCACCCACCGCGCAGCGCATTACGCACAAGTGTGTTGGACTGTTTACAGCAGTTAAAGTAATTGCCTCACACCTTGTCACAGTAATCTGTTAATCTTTTTTACACGTCACCTTAGTGATCATCGAGGAGAGGAATGTGATGGTAGAAAACCCAGATAAAATGTTTTGTGGAATTTTATTTAAGATTTAAGGTGGCTTATGGGATTTTTTTTTATTTTATTGAAAGGTTCTTATGTATATTTATGTGTCACCAGCACAAGAGAGAATAACACTGCGTTTTTAAATGCTTATGATGAAGTCGACCTATGATTAAAGTCTGATATGGACTGAAATTGAAGTTTGAAAGGAGTCATGATGCAGTTTGGCTGCAATCCACCACTTTGCCATCTGCATCCTTGTACCATGCATGTGTCGTTTTGAGCCAAACAAAATTTGGCGCTCCTCGATGCCCACACTGTCCAGCCAACAGTCAGTGTTCAGAGTTTGATTCCTCATCAACTTCTGTTGATGAGGGATCTGTGGGATCACACTACTTCAAGCCTGTGTTTCAAAGTACATCCACCAGTGATACTGGCAACTTCCTGTTCTGAGTGGGTGGTGGAAATTACAGCTTTTTATTTTACGGCTTCGTGCTATACCGATGTTGGAGATTCAGCCAAGAGGAAAATAAAAGTGAGGCTCCAATAGCTGAAGCCACAAGAAATGTGAGACTGCTGCAGTCACTCCCTAAGAAACTGCTCTCACAGCAGGGTGCCCACTCTATAAAGCCTAGCCCCCAAGGCCAAAATCTTCGAGCACCACAGGAGAGACCCTCTCTCTTTCGTGGACCATGGCACTCCAGCGAGGAGGGACGAAGCGGCCGTGGGCCTGCATGGGGTTCGGAGACCTGCCAACATGTATAGGCTGGACCAAGTCTGTTTTCTCTGAACCCAACAACAAAATCAAAGCAGCAGTGATCTTCGTAAAGTAGTGCGGTCAAGGGGTCAGCAAGGTGAACCAAAGAAACAGCCTCAGTCAACGGTTCCAGCTTCTGATGACTTTTATTTGTAACAGGATTCTGAACAACCCTCCTCTCCTCCCGAGCTTCTTCTTCTTCTTCTTGATTTTTATTGGCGGTTAGCAAAAAACGTTTAGGTGAGCATTACCGCCACCAACTGGTATGGAGTGTGGACTGCATGACAAAAAAAAAAAAAAAAAAAAAAAAAAAACTACTCCTCCTGAGCTTCCAAAAGCTCACTGTTTTATAATCAAGTGGGAACACACCTGCACTTGAGTGGACCAAACCACAATTAAACAGGGAAAAGGAAAACACAGGAAAACTAAACAGAAAAAAAAAAAAAAAATTATTAATCTGATTTACAAACTCCTCTATATAATAAAATGGTCTGCAAAATAAACCATGTAATACAAGAGAAGTCAGTTACTTTAAAGAAAAACAAAGCAATACTCCAAAAGAAACCCTCTAATTGGTAGAACCCAGCCAGACAATCAGTGACATCATTCAGACATTTAAGCAGGAAGTACTGGGCCGGCCCCTCCCATACTCCTGCCCTGCTGCAGATCTACAAGGGAAAAACAATGGTGAGTAAAAAGGAAAACAAATATCATGAATATACTTTGAAATAGTGATGGCGAGATGAAGCCTCATGAGGCATTGAACCACTCAGCCAACTGGTTCGAGAAAAGGTTCATTTCTTGATGGTTCATGTGCACACAGCACCACCTACTGGCAAGTTGTATAATCACAGCCAGCTGTATTTTAACACGTGTGATGCATTAATTTTTGTCTATTATGGCTCTTGCGAATGACTTCACAGAAGGTGTAGGACGAAATCATTTGTCTACATAAATTTTGTAAACACATGTGTACAATAAAATATTGTTTGAATGTATTCTCTGTGTGTAATTATTCCCAAAATAGGAGTGTCATGTGATATGGCATGTTGTGTAATAATGTTTTTCTGTGACTCTACAAAAATGGCATAGCCTTAATCAGGCAGAGGACAGTGAAAGTGCTTATGGAACTAGGGAGGGGTAATGAATAGGCTGATGCTTGTGTAACTTGGATGATTTCATGCATTTTTATTAAGAAACAACAATTTCTCCACAGTTTTTGGTTTCAAACGATTTCTCTTTTTTGATACTACTTCTCCAGCCTTTGAAAAGACACGCTCACATGGCACAGATGATGCCGGGGTGCATAAATAAATAAGTGCAAGTTTGTACAGATTGGGGTACAGTGACCGATGATTAGCCCAGTACTCCAGGGGGTTCTCCAGCCTGCTTATGTTCGCCTCTGAGAGGTAGCGCTGGACCTCTACGGTGGCATCTGCTGAGACATTTGGAGTCCTCTTTGCCTCCATGACACTAGTGTCCAATCTTTGCCAAAGTCTGCTACCTAAATGGAAACCACAGGTCAGGTTAGTAAGTGTTTTAATAGGAATAAGTAATCTCAAAATGTAATACCAAAGATTACCTCCACTGAATTCTTGAGAGGTGGAAGCCTGGGGAATCTCGTGAGTGTTCTCTTCTAGGTTCCGTCGGATTACGGTGGCACACTCTGAAGTCAAGCGCTTCACTGCTTCAGCAGCTTTTGTGTTGCTGAAAAATGCTATAACTTTAAATCGTGGATCCAGGAGTGTAGCCAGCGACAAGATGCTCATTGACTGGAGCATGTGCAGCTTCTCCCTGAGATGTCTGATGAGCTGCTCTCCTATTTGCACTGCTTCTGCAGGTGCCGACTTGGTGTCCTCCTCCTGAAGGGCATTCTCTATCATCTTCAGGAGGGGGATAACTTTTGATGCCGACACGTGTTGTTCTGCCGAGAGCTCCATGGTGGCGTCATAGAAAGGAGAGAGTAACGAAAGGCACGCTACAACAATATCAAACTCACTGGCAGTTAAAAAGGGAATGTCAGTGTGCAATCCAGCCAATGCCGCTCCTACTGGCTCCCTCAACTCCACCAGACGGTGCAGCATCAAGTAGGTGCTGTTCCATCTTGTTTCCACCTCCTGCATCAGCTTGGTTGCTTGCATGCCCAGCTGAAGCTGCACTTGTGTAAGCTTCTCCTTTAAAGATACAGAAGAGTAGGCCATTAAGTCACTGCAGTAGGAGTACAGACAAACTATTAACATTATATATTGGAATAAAATAAAAGGATACCTTAGCAGTGGTGCTGCTTCTAAAGTAGCCAACCAGCTTCCTTGCTTTGGCCCGGAGGCCAGAGAGCGCAGGTTGGTGGTCAAGCGCCCTCTTCACAATAAGATTGAGGGTGTGAGCAACACAAATGTGGTGGCGAAGCTTCAGGTCTCTCACGCATGCCACCATATTAGGAGCACCATCGGTGACCATGCATGTCACCTTGCCTGAGATTCCCCATTCCTCCATCAGGGAGGCTTTCACACAAGCAATATTTTCAGCAGTGTGAGACTGGGGGAATGCCTGCACTCCCAACAACACCGAGCTCAGCTTTTCATTCTCCTCCACAAAGTGGCATGTCACTGCCAGGTAGGCATCCATGTTGATGGATGTCCACATATCTGATGTAAGGCTAACAGCAGCCACCTTCTCTACTTTAGCCTTAGCGTGCTCCTTAGCAGACTCATATTTGGCCTCCACCATGGCCTTCAGAGCCTAAAGGAAGAGATTATATATATATATATATATATATATATATATATATATATATATATATATATATATATATATATATATATATATACACACACATACATACACACATATACATACACACATACATACATACATTTATATATATATATTGCTGAATTGTGACACATACAATAATATAATCATTCTTTTCATGTATGGACCCACACATACCTGCCTTGTAGGGAGAACATAACTGGGATCCAGCTTAGACACAAATGTCTTGAATCCAACGTCATCCACAATAGTGAAAGGCTGGGTATCCTTCACTATCATGGAGACTAGAGCTTCATCCAGCTCTGCTTTTCTGGTGGCTGGTTAAAAGGGAATAAATACAGTGTCTGTTACCTATCTTTATTTGCACAACAAGCAAACATCAGCATGCAAAAATTGTGAAAGTGTGTTTTTAATATAGTAATGAAATACCTTGGCTGGGTGAAGCTCCAGTTTCATCCCTATTCTCATGCAAGGCAGGGTAGTGCCTTAGCATGGATGAGGTGTTATTATTGTACCCCAACTCCTTGGAGCACAATAAACACCTCACCTTTACACAAAATAAGAAACAGTGAAAAATACAGTTCCTCATAAGCAAACCTAATGCATCTGCAAATGTTCAGTTCACCTTACCTTGTTAGGGCTTATCAAATCAAAATGTTCCCACATAGGGGACATCCTCCTCTTTTTCGCCTGCTCCATCCTACTCCTATCCTGTCCTCACACTCCTAAATCTCCTATGTATCTCTTTCCTAAACTCTCCAAACACCAAACTAACTTTCTCAAACTAAATAACCACTATCCAAACTCTACTATCCAAACTATCCAAACTCTATCCACTCTCTCAACTGACCGCAACTCTCCTACAACAACCCACATTTTGAATGGAGCTTGTGGACTTTTTAAAGCCGTCAAACCCCGCGCAACAATCTGAGCCACTTCCCGAAGCAGTCACGTGGTACAGCCGGCCAGCGAGGCTTCGGACGTCATCGTTTTCGGCTCCTCCCCCAAATGAAGCAAGCCTCGATACGCGCATTGCGGAAACGCCCCCTCCATTACTCGACACACGCCTCGGAGCCTCGGCACATCACGTAACATCACTACTTTGAAACCAACTTATCAAGTTCAACCAATAATCCAGGAGTAGCTTTAACCTAAACATCTAGATGGAAACTGCAACTTAATGCTAACACAAACAAACCCGGGATAGTAAGTGGAGCAGAGCTGCAAACTAATGTTTAAACTTAAGGAATATGGTCAGCTACAGAAAGTAAATTAATCAGAAATAAGAATAAGGGACAAATGGTGAACACCAACTGAACCACTTTGTCACAATCTTTTTAAGCTGTGCAGGAGAAAGCTGACCCTGGAGCCAAGCCACATGTTTCCCAAACGAGGGTTTTCACCCTGACCTTGCCACTTGCTCTCCGTCGGCCCGAACTGCTAGCTTTCACCCCGAATGCCGGACACAAAGGCAAATGTTTGGCAGAGATAATAGGAAACATTAGGATGGGATTTAAAATTGTTTACTTTTAATGTGTTTACCTGTGTTTTAAAGGTTTGAGACATGGAACCAACAGAGCAAAGAGAAGGCGCTCACACCCCAGCAGTCCTCAGTGTCCATCGGTCTCCAGAAATGCCCTTTGCCGTTTTTTTGGGGAGGGTGGGAGTGGTGTCTTTAGGATCTTGGGGGTAACCTCTCATTTCTCCTGGTCTCCCTCCTTCCTCTGAATGTCAATCTGAACGCACAGCGACAGAGGAAATTCAATGTGAAGTACGGCTGTCATCCGAAGTTTGAAACGGCAATCAGGCTTAATTGTTAATGATTTCTTTTAATGGGGGCAACATTTGTACCTTTTACAAATTTAATAAACACCGCTCTCTGGAATCTTTTCAATGTTTCTTTGCTTTTTCTTTGTGGTTGCCACTTCACTGTGGGGAAAATATGATCAGCTGACCCGATTTTTAATCCATATTAACATCCATGAGGTGCTTTGCATTGACCGTTTACAGTTGAATCTGGGTGTGTAGATGGCAGAAAATGAAGCACGACCTGGTCACAAACGTTCAGGTACAGTTGTGATTTATTAAGGAAAATTCTGTGCTGATATGCATGTGCATGGTTTTATAAACATCATATATTAAATATTATAAAAATATGTATAATTTTTTTGGTATACACTGTTCTTTTTTGGGTGTACATACACTTTTAATATGGATTCCATGCAAAGTTTTATAAATGAGACTCCAGGTCTTTTCCTTCTTAGACCAGGCAAGATATTTTTGACGTCTCTTAGGCTACGTTCACACTGCAGCCTGAAGTGACCCAATTCCGATTTGTTTGCCCATATGCGACCTGTATCTGATCTTTTCATGACAGATTTTTTCAAATGCGACCCAGGTCGCTTGGATATGTGGTCCTGAATCCAATACATATCTGATCTTTTCAAATGCGACCTGTGTCTGTACGGCCAGGTTGCATTCACCCGACCTGTACGTCATTGATACTTGACAAACGTCACTAACGGTGAACCTGGCTCGGAATTGAGCATTAAGACCTGCAGTGTGAACGTAGCCTTATTCACCAGTGGCTTTACAAAGGGAATGTGACATTTGTAGTGTTGGGTATGTAGTGGCTCCTGCTGTGTTGAGTCCAGTCTCAGTCCGCTCCTTGTGTTACTTCTTGAATAGATTTTGCTGGATAACCCTTTCAAGCTTAATCCTTATTGCTGGTGCATCTTTTCCTAACACATTTTTTCCTTCCACCCAACTTTCTCTGAATATGCTTGAAAACTGCACTCTGAACAACCAAATTCTTTAGCAATTACATTTTTCTTATACTCCTATACTTCTTATATATATCTTATACTCCTTGTGGAGGGTGTTGATGATTGTCTTCCCATAACTGGGTAGCTTACTGACACAATGTGAGAGACTGTTAAAAGGCTCTGGAAACCTTTGCAGTTGTTTGAGTCATTGGACTGATTAGAGTGTGACACCATGACTTTCCAGTATCTAATCTTTTTACATATACTAATTTTCTTCAAGCTTTCGCCATAATGCTCCGCTTGATTTGTGCATGTAAATAGCTTTATTGTGATTCCTGCAGGGAGAATTTCAAATTATATGGACACTACAATGGGAAAGTAGGAGAGTAAAGGAAGAACAAGAAGAGAAAAAAAAAGAAAGCGAAGAGGTGAAAGAAAGAAGAGATAAAAGGAAGAGAGTGATAAAACGTCCTCTGTCTGCTCCATCACCTGGAAAGAGACGCAAAGAGAACAGCACAACCAACAGACATAAAGCAACAGATAATCGAGTAACACCTTGATACCATTGCTAAATCATATGTATTATTATTTAAGCTGACATGTGTAATGTGATACCTGAAAAAAGAAAGTGAAAGAAAATAAATAAATAAATTATAGGCTTTCTGTATATAAGTGAACATTTAATACCTGGGACCCAGCATCTGTGGGAGTTTGTGAGAGTGCACTAGTTTAGGTGAAAATTATACAGAAGGAAATAGCTCGATAGTGGTTGTGGAGAACCAAAGGCCCGCCTTCCCCGAGCAGAGAGGCAGGGGTCAGGGGACCCATAACCCCGGACTCCCAAAGGGGCCCCCAAAGCAGTGCGCCCGAGAGGGGCCATCACAGGAAATCCCCCGATGAAAGAGGAGAGACCACCCCGAGGAAATCCCCCAGCCACCGCAATGCTGACGCCCCCAAGAGCCGCGGGGACGAGCCCGTGGGCTCCGCCGGCAGCCAGCCGCGCTGAAGTGGTCCCGACCATGGGCCCTGGGGGCCAGAGGCCCCAGGGGCGCCCCGCCCCCGCGGCAGGGGCCCCGGCTTCCCCCCGGAGGGCCAGGCCCTGCAAAGCCGGCGCCGGGAATGGGCCGGCGCCCACCCGGGAACCCGCCCCAAACCCGAGGACCGTCACCGCGCCAGAGGGCCAAGGCGCCCGCCAACGCAGCGGAGGAGGGCAGGACGTGGGGGGATGGGCTCCGCACCAATCGGAGACTTGAGATGTTCTTGGGAGAGGAAGCGGACCGGACCCGAACCTGGAAAAAAAAAAAAAAAAAAACCTCATTCACACCATTCCTCCCTAGTGCCCCACTCACCACACACAGACACAAAAAAAGGACGCTGTACACACATTCCCACATAACATTCACATCCAAAAATCCCAAGTGGGGGGGGGTCACCACAATTCAACTATACGACTGCCTGTGCCCGACCCCCGGCCCCGCCCCCGGACCAGACGCCCCCCGGATCAGGCCCCCCAAAGAGGAGGGTCCAACACGACCCGTACGGGCCACCCGACCAGAACCCCCCCTCACCCACTATATACCTAATAAACCCCCTCCCACCCCGACCTTACCCTAGCCACCCCTGCCCCCCATCCCTTCCTGGGGAGAGCAGAGGCGTCAGCCCCAGACCCGGCAAGCCACTGGCTACCCGCAGCAGCCCCCCGCCAAGACCCCGGACCCAGTGGCTCGCACCTCCTCCAGGCCCCAGACTCCGTGCCGTGATCGGAGATCGGGGTGTGCAAAAGACCCCCGATCCTCCCTACGCCCGCTCAGATGTTGAGTTGTTGCACGTTGATCTCAGGTGTGTTTAAAACTGGGAGCACCGAAGGGGGTGCACGGCACAGCCCACCCCCCCTCCGGAAGGAAGCTGGTGCCAGCGCCCCCCCCTCCAAGCAACTACCCAGAACCCTCAATGTCTAAATGCGAGAGAGGGTGAAGGGAGCCGTCCGAGGCGAGGCTCACACAACATAAGCCCCCCCCCAGACGTCTTCCCCCCACCCCCCCATGTCGTGGCCTACATGACTGCGCGTTGTGAAAATGTTTGAAGTGAAAGTGTCTAAAATGCATGATAAAATTGGGGAGAGGGACGTCACCAGAAAGTGGCAACCTCCAGTAACGCCCCCTCCCCAAGGACCTACATGTGTGGCGGCGTGATGGAGCAGGCAGAAGGAGGAGTCCGGGGATGGGGAGCAAAGGACTGGGGAGCCAACCCAGGGAGCCAGCTCCCCTACTGACTCCAATAGGCACCCCCGCTCTCCGAAAGCCCCACCCGGAGAAAGGGGCCCCTCCAGCGGCACCACCATAGCCCGGGGGCCGGGGAGAGGCCGCAGGGCCCGCCAGCCAACCACCCACCAGGGTGGCCCGCCAGCCAACCACCCACCAGGACCAACACCTCCACCTCCCCCAGCCCACCCACCAAGCCTACTGGCTTTAACCCCCCCCCCCCAAAAAAATAAATAAATAATAATAATAGTAATAATAATAATAATAATAATAATATATAAATAAATAAATAAAAATAGATAAACAAATAAATTAATAAGATGGGGGACCCTGGCCAGCCAGCCCGCACGAGCCATCCCAAACCCCACCCCCCAGGCGAAAGGAGAGACTATCCGGACCAGGACCGGGACAGGGGGCTGGACACAAGCCCACCAGAACGTCCGCCCCCACTGTGGCTGGAGCTCAAAATAACATTTTAAATCAACACACTCATTATATACTGTTTTTTCCTGCAAGATGCATTAGCCTTAGTGATTTATCATGATGTTTCAGCTTGCCATCGTTCAAATCTGTCAGGTCAATTACTTTTTGTAACAATATGTTAAGTACTTCCAATTATTTTTTAAAGTGAACTTTCTAACCTTCTGGTTGTGAAAAGAAACAGTAACCTTAACTGATCCTTTGAACAATGGGACAACTTCAAGGTCAGTAATACATCAATTTCATGGCATGTTATCATGATTTGTGGTATAACTTTTGATCATAAGGGATGTCATTTAAAGGAAAGTGAGTAATATTGACACCTAGTGGTTAAAATCGGAACAACACATACACAATGCCTTTTACTCAACGGTCTGTTGTTGCACTGAATTGCTACTTACACAGGATAGGTATATAGTGTTGTATTCTGTTCTGTTTCTGATCTGCTTCTCTTAGGCTGTTGGTCCTTTGCATTGCAGACTCAAAAGGGAGCACATTGTGCTGTGTCCGATTTGGGCTGGTCCCAAGCCCATAAATGTATAGGGTGGAGTCAGGAAGGGCATCTGGTGAAAAACCTTTGCCAAATTCACCAAGCAAAAAACCTATGATGAAATCTGGAATAACAAATAAGTGTGTTAGAGGTGTGTAGGACATGTATGAGAGCTGTAAGACACTGGTGAGGTGTCCTCTAGGTGAGATTAAGGTGGAAGTGGATAGGAGTGACTCAAACACAGAGTAAAGTTCAGTGAGATTGTAATGTCAAAATAAGTTAAACTTACAGCTGGGTTTCAAAACAATGGAGAATGCAAAAATCCAGAACGCTACCCGTGTCCTCACTAAAACTAATAGTTCTAAAGTCCTTACACTGGCTCTCTCAAATTCAGAGAATACTTAGACTTTGTTTATTAATCACCAATTGGCTTAGCACCAAAACAGACTGAAGATTTGTTGTCGTTTCAACCTTACAGACCCCTCAGGTTTTCTGGCTCTGGTCTACTGTACTCAAAATCAGAACCAAACATCGAGAAGTAGGATTCAGTTTTTATGCTCCACAAATCTGGAGCCACCTTCAAGAAAACTACCATAACGCTGAAACCCTAAGTTCTTTTAAATCAAGTTCCAAAATGCAAATTGTTTTGAGTCACCTTCAGCTGCTCTCTCTAAACATCATTAATTTCTCTCTGTAGTCCAATTTTTCTTTACTTGCCTCAGGGTTTTTGCTACATGTAATAGACCATGGCACACTACCAAACCACAATGAAAGCCACCACACTTTCAGAATTAATAAAAAAAATATGTTAAAACAATAAAATCAAGTGATATAGTATTTTGTATATTTGTACACTAATCAGAATCAAAGTTTAAAATTAATTTAGATATCATGAAATGTTAAATTTTACTTTATTTTGAAAACCAACACCTCCCGCTCCTGTCTGTCTCGCTGTGAAGCTGCTAGTGTATGAAACTACTGGTGGCTAAGTTTTTGACAATTTAGCGACTTCAAGTGAAAGTAACAGTCTTTCACGAAGGAGACACGGCAACTACATTCTCTATTTCCCTCAGCGTGTCTCTACACGCAGCTGCCTCACCCTGGAAACCCTGCATGCAGTCAGAGCAAAGAGAGCAGAGAGGAGACCTGCTCCGTTTTCACATTGCAAATGTATAATGCATGCGCAAAGCTGCAGATGATTCCGCATTGGATTACAAAGCGGGATATAAATAAATTGTAAATATAGTTTTCAGTCTAGTATGTTCTTTTTCTTCATGAAATGGTTGCACTAAAATAATTACCTGAGTACCATACAGCTGGGATCACTTATTCACTTTGTTCGGTGCCTGAGCCTCTGATTACTGTCTTTTTGGTAAAACTGCATAAGCGCAGTGTGGTTTCAGTTAATGTATAAAAATTCATACATTTGTTCATAAAGCAATGTTGACGCATGTTGCATTTCAATGAAATTTTAACTACAGTGACGTAGGTGATTGTTATAGTTTTGTTCACAAATAAACTTGCCTTGTATTGTCTGGTGTGTTAATCCTCTCCACATTGGTTTACTGTATAGTGCTGCATTTCACTGCTCCATTAGGTTTAGGAATCTATGCAAGCATGTCACAGCTTGAACTGAAATTCAAATTTTGATGCATGTTTACAATTATCCTTACTCCCAGGTTTGATCATGTGCAAATTCTATGAAAGTGAAATGGTAACATTATTTTGAAAGTTAAGGTGGGTGAAAAGAAAAATAAACTAAAAACACAACTTGAATGTAATAGAAAATAAGACACTAAAAACTTTATTTTTTGACTTTTATTTTTTTATTCTTGTAGTTTAAGTCTTTTAGTGTTTTGATACACATATCAAAATTCACCACATAATAAACTGTCTATTGACATAAATAAACAGTTAATTTCAGGTAGTTTTATCTTAGATTTTGAAGCCATAGTTTTTTCAGAAAATTCAAATAGATAAATTTTATCTTTCCAATAAATCATTTTTGTATGGAAATTAACTTTGCTTTTCAACCTAACAGGATTCCATGATGCGTCTGATGGAGCCAATCCTCATGTCCATGGGACCTGTTCCCATGTCTCTCATGCTCCTGTACTCTCCTGGCCTCAGGTAGAGCATCCTGCCTTTGAAGCTGGGCTGCTCGTACAGCAGCCAATGGCCGTCCATCACGTGAACAGACTGGCAGTCGGACATGCGGTAACGCTCCTGTATGGAGTCACAGTCGTCCATCAGCTCATTCATCTGGCCACTGAAGTTCTCCCGCTCATAGATCCTCATTCTGAAAGGACCTCTGTGCTGTGAGAGGATACACAGTTACTTTCAGGAATCCCATAGTAAGGTTGAATTAACACATGGTTAAACATAAAGATTGGACACAATGTGCCCTTCATTTAAAATAACTTTCACCAATACAGTATATGAGGAGACCATATGCTGTAATATTACAATTAAATGACAGTTAGAAACAGATAACAGTATTTATACAAATCACTTGGGAAAAAAATATACAAGAGTGCATAACAGGAGATTTGTTATTGCTTAGATTATTCCTTTAAAAGATCTGTGAAGAAGAAAAAAGTGTTGTGTTGTAACAATGACTTTGAGATGTGATTCTGATTAGAAACCCCTGGTCCAGCATGTTGCAGACCAAACTGATTTTCTGTTTTTCTCTTTAACCCTATATGACAATGGATGATCCGCCTCTTTTTCTAATATTGTGTTTTTATATTTTTTATCCTTGTGTACATCAACATGCTTCCGTTTGTATTTGACTTCGCTGCTGGTACACCTGAATTTCGCCACTGTGGGACAGTAAAGGATATTTCCATTCTATTCTTTTCTCTCTGGCGTGTGATTATGGCTTGTTACCATGGGGATCATGCGGCAGGAGCGGATGCAGTCACTCATGCTCATTCCCATAAGCCGCTGGTTGTCAGGGTACTCTCCTCGTCTCACCAGCATCTGGTGGCCCATGAAGTTTGGACGTTCGTAGACCATGAAGCAGCCACTCTCCACCCTGCAAGAGTTGCAGCGGCTCAGGTATGAGGTGAGCTCAGCACAGTCACTGCTGGTCTCATAGGAGCGACCTTGGAAGTTCTTGTCCTCATAAAAGATGATCTGGAAAATAAAATAGTTTTAGACATGGTCTGATCAGGAATTTTATCTGCTTATGGTATAGCAAAAACCCAGAACTCTTTCTTACTCTGCCCATTTTGGTGGTCAGTCCTGTCCCTGATTGCGCTGGTACTTTGGAAAGGCAAACTGTGTCACTTTTATACTCATCATGATGGCTAAATGATCTATTGAGCCATTGTTTTGAATATCTTACTCAGCAGTATTGCATGCAGGGGTATAATGTTTGTTAAATCGCTCTGCAAATGGTTATTATTCCACTGTGTATACATCTGGTGCAGTGCCAGTTACAGTGGCTGTCCTATGGGGTACAGGTGGGTGAGAGCAGAAAATGTGTCAGTGAGAACTATTTGTGCTGTCAGATGGATAAAAGGTACTTTTAGAAATGTCAGTCCATCATCAGAACACATAACAATCTGTTTATTTCAATTACATTCACAGACATAAACATGCTTTACTTCATTTCAACTCTAGATCACTTTACTCAAAGTAGTATTTCATGGTCACTTAATTCTATTATATGTGGTTAATATGATCTGTTAACCTAGTAAAATGTCTATTTAAGTACTCAAACCCTGTTAAGAAAGACAGAAGAGTGCATATGGGAAGCTATGTATAATTTGCTGATTTGCTATATCGTTTTTTTTTTATACAAAGATAAATTCCCGTTCCACATGTTTAGATTTACACAGTTCTGCTCAGATCATATTTTCCTGTTCGAATGTTTATGCATCATACACCTGACAACCATTTATTACTTTACTGAAAAGTAATAGAATCAGTACACAGTACATTTATCATACTCTCAGCTCTAGGTGCAGGTCTGGGTTCTCTGTCTCTCCTTCTCTGCAGGGCGTCGACAGGCATGTGCTTCACATCACCGCTAATTGGAGCCCTTCTTAAGGAGCAGAAACCAGGAGGAGGGCGTCAGTTCTTTTGCGCTTCCAGCGTGGTACTAGACCGACTTACACTCTTATCTGAGTAACCCCCTAGCCTGGTCCTAATTCCGTGTTTCGATTTTCCTCCTAGAATCTGGGACCCAAGCCCGAGAACCTCCGAGCCGGACCTCCAAGGATCTGAGAAGTCCTCTGGCTGTCAGTCCGTTTTAGCCCTCCTGCCTGAGCTCACCTGTCTGTCCACCTCCAACGCCAACCTAACTGGAGAGAACCAGCCGGACTTGCACCTACCTCCTGGATCCCCAGACACCACCCTCTAAAGGCCCATTCATACCTCACGTAAAAGACGGATACGGATACGTGTGGAGTGTTTCATACGTTCCAACCGTCGATTTCGTCCGTATTTTGACACGAAAACTGGGAGCTTACGATTACGGACGAAACGGATCAATACGGAGCAATACTACCGGAAACGGTGGGGGCGCTATTGAGTTTGTAGTACAATATGGCAACAAAATCACGAAGAAGGGTAGAATTCTGGGCTTTAAACAATGGCGGGATCCGAGGAACTTGTCCGCAACTACCCACACATATGATGTGTCGTGTCCGGGACACAGGGACAAAAAAAAGTTTACCTACGGAGCAAACACAACACAATCACGTCTTGGACCGTCGCCATGTTTGATCAGTGACGAATCATTGGCGCCCAGCACTGCCACCTAGAGGACATATTGGTTATTGCGCACCTCAACGGACGGAGGTATGAAGGAGTCAACGGATAGAACGTATGGACAGAAATACGGACGTGCAGGCCAAACGTAGGGTATGAATGGGCCTTAAGGATAAAACCCAGCTTTGACCTCAGTGAGTCAAACGCCCTTCCACAATCCTCTTCAGAACCATCACGTTGTTCACCAGCGTCCTTGTCTTCCCCAGCAGAACTATGATGTTCCAACCTGCCAGCACTTCCTCTGATCTCACAGCACCGTTGACATTAAAATTTCTTACCGAACTATCTGTCTCCGTGGTTGCCCTGATTCAGAGTTGTACTTCTCTAAACATGACAGAAAGAACTGACCAAACTGACTCTGGGGCGCAACTACAGAGCGCAGTATCCCATCAGGCGATACTGCTCAGACACCACGAAACCATCTCTTTTTTTGTTTTTCCCACCAGACACTCCCCTGTTGTTTTGGGGCATCCCCACATAAATTGGAGAGACTCACGTATTGAGACAATGAGCTCCAGTTGCCTGGCTTCTTGTCTTCATTCAGCCGTTCCTCATTCTTCGGTTGGTCCTGTCTCCCCAGAGGTCCCTTTCGACCTGTCTGTTGTTCTACCCAAGTACCATGATCTTCAGCTAGTGTTTAGCAAGGACTGAGCTCTAAGCCTTCCACCTCACCGCCGCTATGACTGCTCTATAGATCTTCTCCCAGGGGCCCCTCTGCCACCAGCTTGCCTTTATAAACTGTCCCAGTCAGAGCAGGGAGCCATGGAGAAGTATGTCAATGATTCATTGCAAGCAGGCATTATTCGCCCATCATCCTCACCTGTCGGGGCAGGGTTTATCTTTGTGGAGAAAAAAGATAAGACCCTACATCCTTGCATTGACTACCGAGGCTTAAATCAAATAACGGTTAAAAATAAATATTCCTTACCCCTCCTGGCCTCAGCCTTCGATACAGTCCAAGGAGCCACCATATTCACCAAGCTGGACCTCCGCAACGCCTACCATCTGGTCCGCATTTAGGAGGGAGAGGAGTGGAAACGGCCTTTAAGACCCCTATCGGCCACTTTGAATATTTGGTCATGCCATTTGGCCTAACCAATGCCCCCACCGTCTTCCAAGCCCTTATCAACGACATTCTCAGGGACTTTATTAATCAATTTGTGTTTGTTTACCTAGATGACATCCTTATTTTCTCCAAGAGCCAAGGACAACACCAGCAGCACGTTTGCCAGGTCCTCTAGCTGCTGCTAGAAAACTGCCTATTTGTGAAGGCAGAAGAGTGTGAATTTCATCGTGAGTCCATAAGTTTCCTTGGTTTCATTTTCGAGGGTGGACAGGTGAAGACGGACCCGGGAAAAGTCAAAGCTGTGGAGGACTGGCCCACGCCTAAGACCCGGAAACAACTCCAGTGCTTCCTTGGGTTCGCCAACTTCTACCGTGTCTTCATCAAGACCTTCAGTGTCATTGCCTCACCCCTTTCAGCCCTCACCTCCACCAAGAGGTCCTTCTCCTGGACACCAGCAGCTGATCAGGCCTTCCGACTCCTCAAGGAGAGGTTTTCGCAGGTCCCAGTCCTGACGTACCCTGACCCCTCGGTCCAGTTCACCCTGGAGGTCGACGCCTCGGACACAGCAGTAGGGGCCATCCTGTCCCAGATGTCTCCCTCCGATGGGAAACTTCACCCCTGCGCTTTCTTTTCCAGGCGCTTCTTGCCCGCAGAAAAGAACTACGATGTGGGTGATCGTGAACTGTTGGCCATAAAACTGGCTTTGGAGGAGTGGCGCCACTGGTTGGAGAGCACTGAGCAGCCGATCATCATCTGGACGGACCATAAGAATCTGTCACATCCAGTCTGCCAGACGTCTCAACTCCCGCCAGAGCCGATAGTGATTGTTCTTCTCCCGTTTCCACTTCACCATCACCTACCGCCCAGGCTCCAAGAACGCCAAACCTGATGCACTGTCCCGACAATTCTCTTCCGCGGAGGACTCCACAGAACCCGAGACCATCATTCTCCGGTCACCCTGGCTCCAGCCGTACCATCACTCTCATTCGGCGGTATTTCTGGTGGCCGTCTCTGAATAAAGACGTTTCCGAGTTTGTTTCTGCCTGCTCCATTTGCGCTAGGAACAAAGGTTCCAGCAGACCACCTACAGGCCTTCTCCAACCCCTACCCACACCCAGCCGTCCCTGGGTGTGGGTCTGGACAGCTCTAGATTTCGTCACTGGTTTGCCACCGTCCAATCACAAGACCGTCATCCTCTCCATTATAGATAGGTTCTCCAAGGCATGCCATCTGGTGGCATTGCCTAAGCTCCCTTCATCACACCAGACTGCCAGACTTTTGTTCCACCATGTTTTTAGGCTCCATGGCCTACTGGTGGAGATTGTCTCCGACCGCGACCCACAGTTTATTTCTAAAGTCTGCCGTGATTTATGGCAGTGCCTGTGAGCTAAAGTTTCACTCACCTCCGGTTTCCACCCCCAGTCCAATGGGCAATGCGAGCGACTAAATCATTAGCTAGAGAAAACTCTCCACTGCATTTGCTCACACAGCCCCACCTCCTGGAGCCAGCATCTTGCCTGGGTGGAGTATTCACACAACTCCCACATATCCGAAGTCACCGGGTTGTCCCCATTTGAGGCATCCTTCATTTTGGACCCAGCTTTCCAATCATTGAACTCCTACGCCAAGTGTACTACACCCCACTACATATAGAAGCATATAAAACTGTTGCAGCTCCTCACTTCGGTTCTTCAGACCACATAACGGTGGAGCTAATACCTGCCTACGAGCCACTGATCTGCAGAACCAAAACTGTGATAGATACCATACAGGTATGGACGGAGGAGGCCTGCTCAGCTCTTCAGGACTGTTTTGAAAACATAGACTGGGAAGTGTTTAAAGAGGATGTTAGAAAGCTACACATCATCTTTCTTACATTAACTTCTGCACTGATGCTGTCCTACCCACAAAGACAATGACAGTGTTCCCTAACCAGAAACCATCGGTGGACAACAGTGTGGTTCCTGCTGAAGGCCCCGACTGGCCTACAGCAGAGCTAGAAGTGAACTTAAAAAGGCATCCAGAAAGCAAAGCACAGATACACGCAGTTCATCAAAGACCACTTTGGCAGCAACAATCCACGTGACATGTGGAGAGGCATTAGAACCATCATGGACTACAAACGTAGCGATCAGCAGCCCAGCAATGACCCAGCTCTCCCCTTAAACAGCTTGTTTGCATGCTTCAACACAGGGACCCTGAGCATCTTCCCCAGCAGGAGGACCACCATCAACCTCTTGTCCTGCAGCTGCATCAAGTGACCTCCTCCCTAAAGAAAGTCAACATCAACAAGGCTGCAGGTCCAGACATGGTGTCAGGTCGGATGTTTAAATCATGTGCTGATAAGCTAGCAGGGGTCTTTCTGGACATCCTCAACCTCACCCTGCAGCACTTAATGGTTCCTGCCTGTCTGAAATCATCCCTCATTATGCCTATCCCCAACAAAACAATCATAACCTGCCTCAATGATTATTGTCCTGTTTTTCTCATCATGAAGTGCTTCGAGAGAATCCTCCTACAACACATTTTTTGTGTTGTGTCTGGCTATGTAGAATTAAGAATTGTTGTCTTAATGCCAAAGAGAGCCCAACATAGATTTTAGATTTTATGCTGGGACTATTTCATGTTCAATGGACACAGAAACAGGAAGGTATAAAAGGAAAAAAGAAGAAAAATAGTTGAGACAAAATGTAAAAATGGAGAAAAGGTGAAAGAAAAACAGGAGAGGAAAGGAAGAGAGTAATATAACATCCTCTGAATCTGCTTCTACTCCTGCAAAAATAAATATAGAAGGAACAGCAAGACCAACTGATAAAGTATTACAAACAACCAATGCATTAATACCAACACTGAAGGAGATACAGTGTTATTAGGCGCCCGCCTATGCATTGAAAATGCATGGCGGAGGCCTTATGTTATGCACCTAATAAGGGTTTCTTTAATATTATTTTTATTGCTTTTTAATCTTCCGTCACCGTTAATACAGCCCGAACCGTAGGCTGTACCCCCACAAACTATATATCAAAACGTGCGTCTCGACGCTGCGAAGTGTGCTATTTGTACTTGACGCCATTTAAAGTTACCGTGGTGACAAAATTAACCAAAAACCACTTCTCAAAACCACTTCCTAGACACAGTTGACCTCTCCATAATGCAGAGCTCAGCATGGCACTTTTTTTTTGGTACAGTGGTTTAGGTGTTGGGCTGGTGCACCAAAGGTCGCAGGTTCGCAACCCGCTGGGGATACCCAATATTTTTTTTTTTTTACAAGTAACAAATAAATAATTTGAACAACTGATATAAATGAATGAATGATGAAAAAATTTCCGATTTTTCTCATCACACCATTTCAAGTTACCATGGTGACAAAATGATCCAAAAACATTCTAGAGATCCTAGAGATCTCCAGAACACTGGAGTCTGCCGACTTCTCCCGACAGCTGGTCTTTAGCCATGTTTCTCACTGAAACATGGCTAAAGACCAGCTGTCCGGACAATGCTATCCAGCTAACTGGACGCGACACACACCGAGCCGCGGAGACCAGACGCGGAGGTTTGTGCATTTATTTTATAATAACTACTACTACCGACAGTCACTGCTCACAGAAGGTGGAGTTTTTAATGGTCAAATGCAGACCTTATTACCTCCCAAGTCAATACTGGTAATATATATATATATATATATATATATATATATATATATATATATATATATATATATGTAGTTAGTGCCAGCCTGGCCGCTCTGTTCTGTGCGGTTTGTAGTTTAGCCAGATGTTTCTGAGCTGTACCTGACCATACCACAGAGCAGTAGTCCAGGTGAGACAGCACTAATGATTTAATCACCAAAATTCTAGAGGCTGAAGTCATGAAAGATCTGAATCTTTTAATGCAAGACATATTTATTCCCATCTTTTTCACCACCGTATCTACATGTTTTGCCCAGGATAGCTGCTCATCAAATGTTACTCCAAGAAGTTTCACCTCTTGAACCTGTATATGTCCATATCCTTTAGCACAATATCAAGTTTATCATTACATTTTTTATTCCTAGCTTTAAATAACATACACTTTGTCTTTGAAACATTCAAGGTTAGGCTGTTCTCATTAATCCAGGCCAGAAAGCACCTGCAAATCCAACTGCAGTGTTTCTTTTAACTCTGATATCTTTGTTGCTGCAAAGTAAAGTGTAGAATCATCTGCATAAAGAGTTATGTTGCACCTTTTTAGGACAAATGGAATGTCATTAATAAAAATCGAGAACAGTAATGGTCCTAGGCAACTGCCTTGTGTTACACCACACTGCATTTGTTGAGGTGATGAAAAGGTGAAAAAAAAAAAAATAATCATTGATTATTTGAGATGAAGTGCCCAGATTGCTGTAACACTTTGTATCATTCATTAACTTATATATTTTATCATAATAATATTTACCAAAATGGTCTGCAATATCTTTACCTTTTGTTAAAAAAAGTCCATTTACTTCTAAAAATGCTGGTGTCTTAATTTTACTTCTGCCCATTAACTCATTTAAGGTATTCCACAGTTGTTTACCATCATTTTTCTTTTGGTCTATCGACTTTCTATAATAATCCCTTTTTTTCTTTCTATTGAGCGTAGTCACTTTATTTCTCTCTTTACAATAAGCTTTCCATTTCACAGGAAATGCCACTTTGCCTAAAACACAGGCTTCGTTTTTTAGGGAGTCCCTATATGCCATGCTCTGTCTAAGCTCATCATCAATCCATGGGGCTTTGTTTGCTCTTACTGTAAACTTTTTAAGTGGTGCATGCTTATTTACAACTGAGAGAAACAAATTACTGAATAATTTAACAGCCATATCCACATCTTTTGTACATAGCACAAGGCTCCAATCTATCTCCTTCAAATCACTGATGAATTCCTCCACCTTAAAATTTTTATAGCTTCTTCTAAGTATTATTTTTGGCCCACTTTTAGGCGCTTTACCTTTTCTGGCTAAAGCCACTATATTGTGATCTGAAAAACCAACTGGAACAGAAACTACCTGAGAGCACCTAGAGCTATGGTTTGTGAATATGTGATCAATGCATGTTGAGGACATATGCCCAAATTCATTACAGAATATTCTAGTTGGTTGTTTGACCAGCTGTTTAAGATTACAAATTCTTAATGCACTTTTTAGCTTTTTCTTAAGTTGACAATATATATATATATATAATGTGTGTGTATGTATGTGTATATATATATATATATATATATATATATATATATATATATATATATATATATATATATATATATGTGTGTGTGTGTGTATGTGTGTATATATATGTGTGTATATATATATATATATATATATATATATATATATATATATATATATATATACAGGGGTTGGACAATGAAACTGAGACATCTGGTTTTAGACCACAATAATTTATTAGTATGGTGTAGGGCCTCCTTTTGCAGCCAATACAGCGTCAATTCGTCTTGGGAATGACATATACAAGTCCTGCACAGTGGTCAGAGGGATTTTAAACCATTCTTCTTGCAGGATAGTGGCCAGGTCACGACGTGATGCTGGTGGAGGAAAATGTTTCCTGACTCGCTCCTCCAAAACACCCCAAAGTGGCTCAATAATATTTAGATCTGGTGACTGTGCAGGCCATGGGAGATGTTCAACTTCACTTTCATGTTCATCAAACCAATCTTTCACGAGTCTTGCTGTGTATGGGTGCATTGTCATCCTGATACACGGCACCTCCTTCAGGATACAATGTTTGAACCATTGGATGCACATGGTCCTTCAGAATGGTTCGGTAGTCCTTGGCAGTGACGCGCCCATCTAGCACAAGTATGGGGCCAAGGGAATGCCATGATATGGCAGCCCAAACCATCACTGAGCCACCCCCATGCTTCACTCTGGGCATGCAACAGTCTGGGTGGTACGCTTCTTTGGGGCTTCTCCACACCGTAACTCTCCCGGATGTGGGGAAAACAGTAAAGGTGGACTCATCAGAGAACAATACATGTTTCAAATTGTCCACAGCCCAAGATTTGCGCTCCTTGCACCATTGAAACCGACGTTTGGCATTGGCACGAGTGACCAAAGGTTTGGCTATAGTAGCCCGGTCGTGGATATTGACCCTGTGGAGCTCCCGACGAACAGTTTTGGTGGAAATAGGAGAGTTGAGGTGCACATTTAATTCTGCTGTGATTTGGGGAGCAGTGGTTTTATGTTTTTTGGATACAATCCGAGTTAGCACCCGAACAACCCTTTCAGACAGCTTCCTCTTGCGTCCACAGTTAATCCTGTTGGATGTGGTTCGTCCTTCTTGGTGGTTTATGCTGACATTACCCTGGATACCGTGGCTCTTGATACATCACAAAGACTTGCTGTCTTGGTCACAGATGCGGCAGCAATACGTGCACCAACAATTTGTTCTCTTTTGAACTCTGGTATGTCACCCATAATGTGGTGTGCATTGCAATATTTTGAGCAAAACTGTGCTCTTACCCTGCTAATTGGACCTTCACACTCTGCTCTTATTGGTTCAATCTGCAATTAATGAAGATTGGCCACCAGGCTGGTCCAATTTAGCCATGAAACCTCCCACACTAAAGTGAGAGGTGTTTCAGTTTCATTGTCCAACCCCTGTATATATTGTATTTCACTTACTGAATTGAGTTACTGAAATAATTGTCTATACTTTTATTTATTAAGATTTAATTCTAGTGTTTATGTAAGGCAGAGGTTACAAATGTAAACGTTACAACCTTTTGTTTGGACCGTTTTTGCCTTTTCTTCTTTCTACTAAAAACGGCTCTAAGAGAAGAGGTGGTCAGTAGTGGTTTAGGACTACCGTAGCAAATGAATGGGAAACGTTGACCGTCGGCTGTCGCCAATTAGCTCATTAGCTGCGTCTCAGATCGAAATACGCAGTTTGCAGCTCTGCAGACGCAAAGTTTTCCCGGTCGGCAGGTTTTGATGAAGACAAATCCTTTTCACTCAGAAGGTTTGATTTTAAAATCCCCAAGCGATGAGAGCCTACGACCAAGGAACTCGGAAGCTTTGCCTTTGACGGTCATGCCCACCACCAGGCGGGCGCCTTCTTCAACTTCTTCCGAAGTTGAACGATTCTAGTTTAATATGAAATGTATAAAGTGAGGGCTGCACACTGGCGCAGTGGGTAGCACTGTTGCCTTGCAGCAAGACGGTCCTGGATTTGAGTCCTACCCTTGTCCTTTGCATGTTCTCCCTGTGCATGCATGGGTTCTCTCCAGGTACTCCATATTTCTCCCACAGTCAAAAAACATGACTGTTAGGTGAATTGGCCTTTCTAAATTCTTACATCTCTAAAAGTGAATGTGTGCGTGAATGGTTGTTTGTCCTGTTTGTCTCTGTGTTGCGATGGACTGGTGTACCCCGCCTCTCGCCCATTGACAGCTGGAGATAGGCACCAGCACCCCTCGTGACCCCACATGGGATAAGTGTGTTGGAAAATGGATGGATGTATAAAGTGACAGCTAAAGATAATAATAGGGGTTTTCTGTATAGAAATTAATCTGTAAGCACCTGAATCCAAGTACCTGTAGGTGTTTGTGAGAGTGCCCTGTGAAGCAGTTGTGAGGAGCAAATTTTGCTTTATGGATTTTACCCAGCTTTTCCTTACTTAAGTTACTAGTTTCTAGTAATTTATTTTTTTCTTCTACTTCCTGAATCTTTTTGTTTTCTATCTTCTATTCTTCTTTGAAATGAAAATGCAATTATTTTACGTCTCATCACTGCTTTCCCTGCCTCCCAGGAAGTAGATCCTGATGTCCCTGGTAGATCATTGAACTCTAAGTATGAAGCTCTCACTTCTTTAAAATATTTGATAAATCCTTCATCTCTAAGCAATGATGTATTAAATCTCCAACGTTTGTTTTGTGGGGTTAGGAATGATGCCCATTTGAAAAGAAAGTATAATCCTTATTGTTAGGATGAAGATATCTCCATACATCACAAATACCATAATCGCTCATGTATTGTTTGACTACATTTAATGATTGCCGACTGCGCTGAGTCCCTGTTGTATTCAACCTGTCTATTTCCTCATTTAGACCAAAGGTGAGGTTTCCCCAATAAATAGGGAGCAAACCAGGTGTTTTGAAAATGCATGGAAAAGTTTGTAAAAGAATGAGGGGTCATCAACATTTAGGCTATATATGCCGACAATATATAACTTTTGGTTATGAATAAGTATCTTTATTATTATGAATCTACCTTCAAGATCTATAATTTTGTCTAATATTGTAAAATGGACGTTTCTTTGGATTAAAACTGCTACACCTCTTTGTCTAGAGTTATAGCAAGCAGAAAACACATTAGGGAACTCATGTGAGTTAAGATTGATTACACTTGTAGGTGATTAATGAATTTCTTGCAATAAGACAACATATGGCTTTAATCTTTTAACCTGGTTAAAAATCTTCAACCTTTTCTCTCTGGTGCCAGCTCCACGCACATTCCATGTCACAAACCTTATATTTACCATACATGTGAGTGGAAAGTTGAAGTTGGAAAGTGCATGTCCTTATAGATATAGATATACATAGACCCAGGTGACATCATATAAAGTCCTTGTGGTTGTCTGATCAATGGGAAAGAAGCAATGAAATACGATAAAGAAAGGCAGATGATTAAGAAGGTGTAGAGAAAAAGAAGGGGTGAAAGAAAAAGGATTACGACCCATAACACAGAAACCCAGCCGTGACTAACCAACATACTGCGCAAACATCCTGCTGAGTTTTGCATACATTTAATTTATCACAGAATTCAGCTCTATTCTGCTTTAACCTGTGTCAAATGCTTTAAATTCACCTGTTGTGCTGCTAATAAAGCCATGGAGTGACCTTCTGTTTGCTGAACAGCTGACCATTAATATAAAGCTTGTCTACAGCAACTGTAGCCCTGACACCCTCAGCCATGTATTTTTTTCCTGAAGGGGAATAATACAAGGATTTATTTTGGAAACTGATCATTGACGCTGAAATTTGTTCCTCGTAGCTCTCTGCCCTGACTTCTGACCTCTTTTTATTTGTAATGGTCGAATTTAGCTATAATTGTCCAAGGCTGGGTTTTATCAGGTTTCTTACCTCCAAGCCGGTGAATGCGGTGGAATGTAGGGTAGTTTACCTCATCACCTGGAAGTTTCAGCTGCTGCCGGAGGAACTCACGTATTGTTTCTTTGGCATCCTCCTCTTGCTGCTCTCTCATACTTCAGGTCTGAATATCCAGAATGGATTCCTTCATCTTACTATTTTAACTGACATGTGAATCATCCCATCTGTGAGTTTACTGACTTCTTCCCTCAGCAATTCATTCTCAGCTGTGAGAGAAGCTAGTTGTTGCTGGCTGTATTCCAGCGACTCTCTTAGAGCTTGAAATTCCTTTTGTAGGACTTCTACCAAGGCAAGACGGGCATCCTGACTAGTTATCTTCTTATCTATGGATTCCAGAACGTCACTGTAGCTCCAATTTGGAGATATGGTGGAAGCGGCAGTTGTGGAGCCTGAACGGGAATATTTTGTTGATGGTGTGTTTGTGGTTGTGGAATTTTTCAGCTTCCTCATTATGATGCTGTCAAAACACTCATCCAGGTAGCTCTCAGGGCTGGTCAAGGTCTTCTCATCCTGTGTGTTTTATTCCGAAATATGAAACAATTGTTAATACATAAACGTTGAAATGTTTTATTTTAAATTATTGGCTTGTTCTTACCTGGGTGGTTCGGATTGATAGTATGTGTATGCCGCCATTTTTACTTACGCACAGCTCTTGCGAGATCTCAGCCGCTCATCTCCTCCCTAGCAGCCAGCAGGAAGTAAGCTGATAACATTCTCTAAAATTCTCCTCCTTACATATAAAGCCCTTAATAATAAAGCTCCAATCTGATCAATCTGTCTGAATGATTTGACTGAATGTGCCTTTGTAAAGTACCTTGCGATGACAGGTGTTGTGAATTGACACTATACATATCAAATTGAATTGAATTGAATCTCCTCTAATTCTTCTGAAAATGACAAGTTTTCATAACTTTGATGTTTTGAGTTTTTGGGTTAATTGGGTGCCACAGTGAGCCTAGCTCCAACAATATACCACAGAGTGCTGTAACGCCAGTTCGGGCGTGACAGACTGCATTTCCCGGGATGCAATTTGGTCAAAATGGCCACCAACTCCCATCGTGCAACACGGCCCAAAATGGCCGCCGACAGAGATAAGGTTGCTATGGTGATAACCAGTGTGCGATTTGCAAAAGAAACAGAGGGGGGGATCATTTCAAAAGTTAGCTAGCAGGAGCTCTTTCAGGTAGCTAGCTAGGTCCAGTAAGTTAGACTATTGTTTTTAAACTTGCGCCATCTACTGTCGGGACTCGGGAGTGGGTATTAGTTTACTTTAACCGCTTTGAGCAGAAAAGGTAATAATACTCTTTAAAAACAAACAAAAAAATTTATTTACAAATGTGAAGGACACAAGACATGTATTAATATAAATCCATAACTCTCTCTGTCTCTCTCCGAGGTCGGTCGTGTCTTTTCTCTCTCTGCAGCTTTTATCCCCCCCCCCGCCCCCTCTCCGGCTTTGCTTTGCTATGTCTTGTCTTCTGAGCACTTTCTTCATATCAACCGAACTCTGAAAAACATGGATCTGGTAAGCTGGTCTCTCAATACTATTGATAAATTTTTTTCGACGGGTAGGCAACGGAAGGGGGACCCGTCCGGTCCTGATTTGACTTATTTTGTGAGATACACCCTAAATTCCTGGAGGAAAACGGTGTGTCTTTCGACCTTGTCATTCCTGGACGTTTGAAATTTTCACATTGGATTAAGGATACTGGGATCTCTACTTATTGGTTTTTGTGGATTTTTGAAGTATCGGCAAATACAGCGGATGTCGGAGCCATTTGGCCTTGATCAGGCTGCCGGCTGCATGACGCGCTCACTCTGGCTGTGAACAGACAAACCTGGCAGGTGAATGGAGCGAAGCCGAAAACCTGCCTGTGTTGGAACGCAGACTGACTTTAGGGGTTGAACTCAAGGGGAGATGGGATAAAATCTGGGAGTGAAGCGCGAAAAAGCCCAATAATTTGGAAAATTGGATTTATGTGGAGCCAGCAAAAGACTTAAAAGCTGACAGGAAAGGCAGTGCAGCTTGTCTCATAACAAATAACATATTTGGATTCCCTCCCTATCTACTCCTGGATTGTTATGACGGAGAGTGCCCAGAAAAGCCCCCAGCTACCCCCCTCCCCCGCTGACACCTGAGGATGCTTCTCTGAACTGTGGGCCGGCTGATAACATCAAGGACAATGGCCTCTGGAGAGTGTTCACGGAGAAAAACACTTTCGCCCATACACACACGCATAACTGATACTCATAAAAACTGATGAATTACACACACGCGACAGGTCTCAAATGTTTACCTTCTGCATACATGTTGTCTTGTGTTTTATTTGTGCTTTTGTGCTATGAGGGTTTTTTTGTGTCGGTTGTTTGTCTCTTTATAGGTGAGAGCATAAATAGGCAAACATCTGTCTCTTTTTTTTCTCCCTCCCCTCTTTCCCCCATGTTGTTGCTCTTTCTTCGAGAGTTTCAAGGCAGCGCCTGTAAACTCCGTTTAGGCGGGGTCTGGGCAGTTTGGAGGAATGTGGCCTTGACAGCTGCGCTTTTTAGCAGTGGCTGGCTTGCTGCGTTCCTTGGCAACGCAAGGCCTCAGTCAATCGTTCCCCCCAAATGTTTGTTTGTTAAGTGTATGTGATGGACGGTTGTACTGGAACTGACTTTTCGATTGCAATGCAAATTGTAATTGACAAATAAAATTTGATTGATTGATTGATTGATAATATTCAGGAGTTAAAGCAAAAATAATCAATTTAACTGAAAACTTTTCTAGTCAGCCCATATATTCCTGGGCCGTGGACGTCATGCCACCTTAATAACCTCATTTGCTTATTGTGCAAAGTCCTCTTTAAACAAATCTGGTAGTTCCATTGACAATTCCTGTATCTCTCCCACCTTTCAGCTTCAGAGCCTTGGCGCCATCCTGGACAGCCCTCTCCATAATCTTCTTCACTTTCCACATCCATAACATCACCTGGTTAACTTTCATATTTACAGCATCAAGCAAGTTCTTCCTTCACACTTTTGCCAAACTGGTCCACTGTCCACTCACCTTTCCACTTTATAATTTCAAAACCCTTCCCTCCTTGTCCCCCGGAAAACCCTCCATAAACTGCAGCTAATTCAGAAAACAGCAGCTTGCATCATTACATCATCTTCTTCACACCTGTACATTAACTCCACTGTCACATTCAATATAAATCAATCCTATGATCATACAAGGCCAACAACAACCATGAACAAAGAGGGACAAGAAACCAACACGACACAGATCGCACATTACAATAATCAGTCTCTGCTTTGCCCGTTATTGCTCACCAATTAATTATCACAACTCATGAGTTTCTTTCTCTCTTTCTGATTGGCTAATGTCCTGGCTCTGCCAGATTTCATTGGTTGAGCGGAGCTTCTGTTTAAAATCTTGAATAAAAAGTCTACACAGAACATTTTGCGCTCATTTTCCAAATGACGGAAATCTGTCGCAGCGACGGAGAACTTTAACCCCTGATGATATTACTCATTCAGATCAGAGGGGGGAGGAATGTATCCCCCCCAGGGATAAAACATGAATGACCAGAGGGCGGGACATCACAACCAGAGGGGGGGAAAATCCCCCCCATCCCCCCCAAGCAAATCGCACCCTGGTGATAACTATAAAACACAGCCGCGCACGGCATTCATTCTTCTTCTTGGCGCTCCGCCAGTACGGGAAGGCACACAGCTGTTTCACTCCGTGGGTTTCCAACCCCCACACACCACGTGCTCGATAACTCTTTGCTGGACCAAAGATTACCGAAGCAAAACTTTCCCTGTATTGCATACAGGAGGTCTGCTCTAAAAGTACTTTTAAACTCACTTCGATCGAAGACTAAGAGCCGTTCATCTCCCGGTGATCATTCAGACCGCCTCTTAATCAAGGTACCACCCCACATCAACGTAAGTGTTGGTTACGTCATTAAGACCTCCCCTTTACGCATCACGCAAGGTGATGCGTAAGGGTCACGAGTCGTCATAGTCGCCATCTTGGAAGGGTGGCAGCGTAGCTGAGCTGTTGGCTAGCTAACAGCTTGTTAGAACAGTGAAGCGTCCATACAGTTCCCAGAGCTGTTGTCTGTCAATGCTGCTACGTTAAATGCCGACGTCTTGAATGTTGTTTAAAAAAACTGAATTGAACTAAGATTTTGCTACCTCTTATTTTAATCTATTTTTGACTTGTTTATTTTCATATAATTTTGCATGTTTAGTTTGGTAGTGAGTAGAGTTTCCTAAGTTATTGAATTAGAATAAGTACTGTAACAGGGAATTGTTTGGTTACAACGTGTGGAATAGTAATTGTTTGTGTTCATTCCAATTCAGAGCTGCATGGTTATTCAGAATTCAGAGCTACCTCCTTTCGGAGTTAACATCCGATATTAACACAGAGACATTTTCATTGGATTGGTGATAAAAAGGGTAACGGTTTAAACTCTAATTGCAGTTATAAGTTGAGTTATCCCCGTTGATGGATAAATCTGATCGGTCAGAGTCCGATCAGATCATTTGTTCCAGCACAACTGAGTTCATAACAGCTAACTAATAAATGCATTAGTAGTATAAATCATTACAAGCTTATAGCTCTAGCATCACTACCATTTGAATCATATTTGTTATAGCTAATATTTGAGTTTGAATGACTTATTATTTAAATTATAATACCAAATTATAATTAATAATAATAATCATATTCAAACAGCTTCTGGCATAACAGTGCAAACACCAAGCAATATTCACTCAAAAACAAGCAGACAAAAGAGATAAAAGGCTCACGAGTTGGTAGCAGGAAGCATTATGGCAAGGTCCACTCACATCACTTTCTTTTCTTTTTTTAACTCTGATGACAAACCTTTTGTGGCTCTGGGCTAAAACTAAAAAAGGGACCATAATTGTTAAAATACTGCACATCTGAATCTCAAACATACTTTTCATGATGTGTTACACATGGCTTCTCAGGTGTATGGAAAGTTCTGTAAGATCAGGTTCTAGGACAAGCATGACTTTGGAGGTCAGGCAGCAGAGTGTGCTGAGATGACCCCATCGGTTTATGAGGCCTATAAGTTCAGGGAGCTCCGTTCCTGTGTTGTGATGGACAGGGCTTGGGTCCTCTGTGATCAGCCCTACTACCAGGGACATAAATATGTTCTAGAACTTCACACACAGGGGCACCCACTCCTCAACAGCTCGATTCTTGTGCAAGATGACAGAGTTCTAGGGCATGGCAGGGTTCCACTGCCCCAGAGCAAAAAACACAAGAAGCTCCACAGTAAAATGGACTGAATATGATCCTGAACATTCTAGACGGTAGATTTTCCATGACAGCCAGCAACTATGTTCATATTCATATTCTTGAAATGAAGGGATTGTTTAGAAAACTTGCAAAAGGCCTTGAAGGCCATCTGCATCCTAATTTATTATTACCTCCCATCATCTACCTTCCTCCCTGTCATAAATTGGGTTGCACTTATATACATTTTCTTCTCATTATACCAACGCTGCCCATTTCTTATTCTAATGTTAATCTAACACAGTACTATACAGTATTATATATTTTTATATGTATGCATACCATAAGGAAGTATAGAGTTCATTTCTTATGTTATGTAGATGACACATTGGTTTATATTAAAACAGACTCACTGCTCTCCACAGTCTCACCGTGTCAGTATCCACTCTCACCACCTGCCTTAAGGAGGTAAGAGCATGGATGAACTCAAATTTGCTCCAACTAAATACCTCCAAAGCAAAACCCTTGCTAGTGGGCACCTCTCATCAGATTTAGTCAACATTCATCTTTACTATAATATCCCTCTTTGGCCAGAACATTCCACTTTCTTCCACAGTTAGTGACCTCAGTGTAAGGTTCGACTCTCAACTTAAATTTGAAATATGCGTTAAGCAGATTTGCAAGACCTCGCTCTATTGTCTCAAAAACATCTCTAAACTCTGTCTGCTGCTTTTGTTCTCCATGCAGAAAAACTCTATGATTTCATCTCTTTAAGAATTGATTTCTACAATGCACGTTTCTATGAGCACCAACTAAACACATCCAAAAATGAACACATCAACCTAATCCTTAAAGGGGACATATCATGCAAAATCTAAGTTTTCAGAACTGAAACAAATTTTGTGGTGTACTTGTAGGGGTGCAGAAAAGTTGAATATAGTCTTTCCAGATACTGTGTAGATATCTTTATATTCTCATTTGGTATATTTCTTTTTTCAAGCCGTTCAGTTTTCTCTATCATAAATTCTTTGCTGAATAATTGTCACAGTATTTTCTGCGGAACTGCTGAACAAGGTCATGGATTTCCAGCTAACCAATTTTGCAAATCTGTCATTTTAATTGTTTGACTGCGATTTTGTAGTCCAAGCTAAAAGATGCTGACATACAAGTAGATGAGTGAAAATGTTCAGTTGTTGTTAATAACCCACACAATTCATTACATCCCCCAGCATACATGCTTGTGACCTGAAGCTGGGCATTTTGTGAAGTGCTTCATTTGTATTTAAAGACAGCAACAAAACAATTTGCTCTCAGATGTACCTCAGAACAGGGGTAAAAGAGGGGTTGTGGGGCAACAATAAAGGTGAATTAAGACCAAATCATTGCTGTCCCACAACTGAATTTTTTAAATGTTAAAAGAAAGGCATTAAAAAGTATATGTCCCCTTTAAGTCACTCTGCTGGCTCCATGTTCCACTCTGGTCCTTTTACCACTCTTATCCCTGTTCCACTCTGAATAAGTGTCCCTGCTCACACACCAATGGACAGAGCGATGTGTCATTCAATCAGAAAGAGCTCCATACTCCTCATCATAACCCCTCCATGATCCCTCCCAAACTCATACTTCCATCACGCAGGCTAAATTCCGCACCATGGGCAACAGAACTTGGGCTTTCTGTCTGTGGCACCTCATTTGTGGAACACTCTACCAGATTATCTGAGGAGGCCATAGACTGTTGAGGATTTTGAGAAAGAACTTAAGATGCCTGTGCAAATTCTCAGTTTTCATCACAACATCACAACAGCAAACAGGCTTAAATTGGAGGCAGCCAGACTTTCACTCAGTTCTTTCTGAAAAGCTCAAGTGTGAGCCACTAGAATTGACAAAGACTCCTTGATAAGTGTCAAAACAATTTCAGAAAGAACTGCGTGAAAGTTCGGGTTCCTCCGATTTAAGCCCGTTTACTTTAAAGAACTGAGACTTTTATTCTTGCTGCTTTAAAGTGCTTGATTGATTTCCTCACATTTTTCCCTCCAATAGCAGGCTGAAATCTTAAAATGTAAAATGCATGAAAAATTGTATTATCATTATCATCATTATTTCTATTTTTATTATATAAACAGTGATTCTCAAATAAGTTGTAATATCATTGTTATGTGCACTCCCTTTAGCTGGTACTTTGTTGAAACACCTTTTGAGTCACATTTGCATTCTTTTGTAGGAGTCTGTCAGTTTCTGCTTTGTTTATTTGGTAATATCTGCTCATTATGTCTTGCAAAATATGTCCAAATGTATCAGACTGTGAGAAAATTTCATGTCCACTGTTAAGGTTTGTGGTTTGGATGCTAGGTTTGGAAGCCTGTGTATATAGAATACACAGGAATAAAGTAATAGACCAAGTACAAAATAAACAACAGGGGCATGATGAGAAAACACAAGTGAAAATCAAAACCTAACATTCAAGTGACCCCAGAGATTTTTATCATCAAATGTAGTTCTTGACCCTGACTAGGCAATTCAAAAACTTTAATTTACTACTGATTAGATCATTCTTTTGTTTATTTTGATGTACATGTGGACTCACTGCGATGCAAAACTGAAGTAAGACTGTTGAACTGCTGAACTATAAACTATAAACTCTGCACAACATTCGCATATTTGTACATTTGCATCACTGCATCTCTCTATCCAGCATTACAAATGCTGCCGAACTCTTAGTTTCCAAATGCATTCTTGCAAAAATGCCCTTTGCACAATCAATTCTGCACATATAAATGGTTTTAAAAATACTCACCTGTACACTGGGATTTTCTCCTGCATTGTTTGCATTTCAATTGTTTACTTTTAAATCACTGCTGCACCTTATACTGTAATTTAATTTACTGCAATTTACAAGCTGTATGCAACGAAATTTCGTTCTGTATGCACTCTGTGCATACAAAATGACAAATAAAGTTGTCTAAGTCTAAGTCTAAGTCTAAAAACAAAAAAATCCCCCTAATCAGCATTTCTACCAAACAGCAAAAGGCTTTGGGCCAAAGATGACTGGTATTTAGAATTGCTTATAACTTCATCCTGTAAAAAAAATATTCAGTTCCTTCTGAGGAACTGAATATTTCAATGTGGGTACATTCTTTACATGATGCATGGAGCTGATTTTGTGATAAACATTAGGATTAGTCTGGTTAAACCATACTGAATTCTCTGACAAGATATTGGTATAATTCATCCATATCCGTATGTTTCCTTTAGATGAAAAGGCTTCTATGTAGAAACCCTACTCCTTAGTCTAGTGCAGGGATCTGCAAGCTAAAGAGCCATTTTTGCCCATAGTTCAGCTAAATAAAGTTGCCACTGTTAATGAATCTTTAACAGAAATACATCTTGTAATTTTTTGATAAATATCTACAATAAGAAATTTGCTATTTTTAAGTAGCAATTATTTCTATTTGTAAAACAAGGAACAAAAAGACTTTTGCAACAAGAGGATGGATCCATTTTTTATATTCAAAGAAGTTCTAGTGCAACGCTCGTGCCGTGCAATGGGTTTATGCTGGCCAGATCATACTGTAAGGAGCAACGGATCAGAGATCATCAAATGTCAGAGATCAGATCTCCACCAACTACTGTTGCGGTGGGTGGAGATGTCCTGCAGGAGGAGGACCCCGTAATCAAAATACCTCCTGCTCCTCTTAGACGGCTAAAGACTAAGGGGAACAGAGTCTTTCAGGCCTAGTCAACTCGTAGCTGGATATCAGGGAAAACAAATACATTCAATGCGTTTTGGCCTTCATCCATACTTCATCCCAAAAAACAAATAATTCTGAAAAGTCCAGCCAAAGTGGAGATTTCTAAAAACTCTTTTTTAACCTGTGTGTGTGTACATGACAAAGTCTGTAGCTTCTAAACTGTGTAACAGTTGGACCCTCTACTTCTGTTAAAATCGTAATTAAATATGAAAGGCTTTATTTACCAACAAATTCAGCAAAAACAAAGCATAAACACCAAATTAACAACTAATACGCCAGCAGGACATGATAATCTTTCATAAACACTTTGTATGCAACCAGAGCGAGTTACTGACGTATAAATTTAAAAAGTCATATAATTTGACTATGCACCTTTAATCTCAACCAGATTGGTTGAGAAGCATTTGTGAAAGTAAAGTTTCACATCGTGCCATAGATTTTGAATCAGATTTAAATGTGGATTTTGACTAGGCCATTCTTCATTCTTTGACATAAACCATTTCACAATCACTCTGGCTTGTATGTTTAGAGTCATTGTCCTGCTGGAAGCATAACCTTTGCCACGGCCTCACGTCTTCTGGCCACGTCTTCTGCCACCTTAAACAGGTTTTCTTCCAGAATGGGGATTTAACTCCATCCATCTTCCCATCAACTGTGACTGGCTTCCCTGCCCCTGCTGAAAAAAAGGATCCTACAGTATGTTACAGCCAGCACCATGTTTAACTGTGGGGCTGGTATTTTCAGGATGAGGTATAGTGTTAGTTTTTCTAACAATGGCTTTCATCTAGAGCAGGGGTCACCAACTTTTTTGAAACTAAGAGCTACTTCATTGGTTGTAGAAGAGTCAGAGTTCACCTTAACTTTATGTAAAATAAACACATTTTTCATGCTTTGTTATAGATATTGTCATTTTTAAATCTATATAAATGCAAGTGTGATTAAACAAGAAGAATAACGGAATAAAATAAAATTTTAGATGCAGCTCACTGGTGGATCGTGCTTTTTTTAGAACAGGCTCGTGGGGCAGGATTTCCAGGGAAAGTCCTATGACTGCAAGAGGGATTCAGCATACCTGTATAGCTACATCCACCGATGCAACTCTGTAAAGGTAGAGGGCGGCTGGTGGGTCCTGTATCAGCGCACACTGCAGATTATCATGGATGGAAGGGTTTAAATGTCCATTTTTCTCTCTTCACTTTGCTGCTGCTCTACATCAAATTGTCTCCTCTTTAAATAATCAGGGATTTGGGGGGCTCAATTCTAGTATCATTTCAGAATACCTAGTAAATAGTTCCCTGACTGGCAACCTGTCCAGGGGGCACTTGGTCTCTCACCCAATGACCGCTGGCAACCTAGTCTCTCTGAATAACGTGTAATATCCATTTTGGACCGCAGGGGGAACATAGTATTGTCACAATTTGGCTCACCAATACATTTCAGTTCTGTCTTATTTGGCCGATTCGCTTGCTATTGGCTTGCAATCAGATCACGTGACTATCATGTTTCTCCCAGTGAAAAAAGAACATGGCTGCTGTTGCCCGTACTT
The DNA here is from genome assembly GCA_037039145.1 of Fundulus diaphanus. Classification (NCBI taxonomy): domain Eukaryota; kingdom Metazoa; phylum Chordata; class Actinopteri; order Cyprinodontiformes; family Fundulidae; genus Fundulus; species Fundulus diaphanus. The sequence continues at coordinate 9,620,943 of CM073132.1, forward strand.
TATGTGGAAAAGTAAACATTTAAACAAAGCAACTGCATTTATATGCATTTTGATGACATTTCCAATGAAATGTATGCAGATTATTTTCACAATCTTTGTTTAGGGAAGGTAGACAATCGTTCATCTATTAGTTTCGCCAAAGATTTTACTGCGTTCTCAGAAAGACAAGTGACGTTTCCTACCATCGCTACGGTGGTTGCTATGGATGCAGGGTTCTACATCAACGCCTTGCGGCGAGATCCTGGTACATAAGAAACAATATTTAAGCAAAGCATCTGTAGTAATTTGCATTTTGATGACATCGCTAGCAAAAGATATGCATAATATATTTATAATCTTCATTTAGAAAAGGCAGACATTCTTTTGTTTATTAGTTTCGCTAAAGAGTTCAGTGTGTTCTCAGAAAGATGAGGTGGTTGCTATGGACGCAGTCATTTACATCACCAGTGTGTGCCGACTTCCATGTTCATAAAAAACAATATTTAAGGAAAACATCGCAGTTATATACAGTTTGATGTCATCTCTAGCAAAAAGTAAGCAAAATATATTTATAATCTTCATTCAATGAAAGTAATCTTTCCTTTACTAGTTTCGCCAAAGATTTCCCTGTCACATGTTCTACTGAGTGTAGACTTTTTTATTGAGAGGCAGAATGCAGCATTTTTGGATAGAATTTTATACATTTTAATGAAATTAATAGCAAGAAGCACGCAATTAGGGTGAATGATATATAATATATATCATACCAGTGAGATTTAACTGTGGAATATTTAGGAGTAAGGAAATTTTACAGGTGGCGTCCTCTAAGAAAACCACACAGAAGTTCTCTGTGCCCCTGAGAGCGACCTATATCTCACAAAAGTTTGTAGAAACAGTCTGCATGCCTGGTGTTTGATTTTATACACCTGTGGCCATGAAAAGGGTTAGAACATCTGATTTCCACTGGTGAAGGAATACTTTTAACTATATATGTCCAGTTTTTTAAATTGGCCACATTGTACACCAATTTGCATGTGAGACACCTAGAATATCATGCAACCCTCCCCCCTTGAGTATTAAGGTGAGCTTTTAACAGTTTTCAGGAATGTGCAAGCAGATGTGTCCCAAAATCATACTTTACTCATACTTGGCCTGGATTTAATTTATTCCTGTCAGGGGAGCCTTACGTCTAACTTAACACTCATATATAAATATAGGGGTACTGGCTCTTATTTGGTGTCTGTGTGAAGGCTTCCCAACTACCGTTGGGTGTCAGGAGTAGAATCTCTGCATGTGCCATAGTCTTGTGAATGCCAGTTACATCTTTGCTAAATGTGTAAAGTTAGATCCTAATGTGTAAAACAGCTGGAAATATAACTTTATAAGCAGGATTATACTTTAATGGTAACTTCAAAACAGGAAACAGCCCCACCTTATGAAACGTTTTCCGTTGCAGGACCTTTATCATGTGAAAGTCTAGTAAGCTCCACAGCTGCTGTATCAGATACATCTGTGCTCAACACTTTTGCAGTGACGTTTTAAAGTAAGGACACATTTTAATCACTTATTTGGTGGAAATAACATTATCACTGTAATGTGTATTCACTTATTACGTTTTTTATTAAATTTGATTAAAAATACATTCTTAATCTTAAAGGGAATTTTAATGTTGGTATTTCTTCAATGAGCTGTGGATGGCTGCATGCAGGAAGGATCTCCTGTAGCGGTCTGTCTTACAGTGGATCTGAAGAAGCTTCTCACTGAAGACATCATGCCCCTGTTGTATGACAATCTGATGAAGAAGATGCTCAGGGTTGTCCATAATGTTTTCCATTTTATGAAGAATACTTCCTTGTAAAATCCTGTCCAGACGTTCTAGAGGAGTCCCCAGAACAGAGCTTGGTTTCTTTATTGAAAGAATAATATGAAAATATTCTGCATACTTTTTGCTAGAAATGTCATCAACATGTAAAGAATTGCAGCTCCTGTCTTTAAATATTGCATTTCTCTCTATGAATATGGGGCATGCATACAGAGTAAATTGAACGCATCCCTGCCTTGTCACAAGCCTACATGCACGTGACACTGAAATCTTCGGCAAAAATAATTAAGGAAAGATTGTCTACCTTCCCTTAACGAAGATTATAAATATGTCATGCATACTTTTTGCTAGCAATACCATCAAAAAGCATATAACTGATATGTTTTCCTTAAATATTCTTTTTTATTAACATGTAAGTCGGCGCACATATGGACAGAGACATAAATGGCTCTGTCCATAGCAACCACCACAGCAACACAACTGCCTCACGTTTCTCTGAGAACGCACTGAAATCTTTAGCAAGATTAATAAAGGAAATATTGTCTACCTTCTCTGAGCAAAGATTATAAATATACTATGCATATTTTTGTGAACATGTTGCAAGCTAATGTAAATTAATAGGCCAAATAAAATGTAGGACTGAAACCTATTGAGGAGCAAAATTGTGACAATGCTGTTTCCCCTTGTGGACCAAGGTGGATAGTACACATTTATCAGTGAGACTAGGTTGCCGTTGGAGATAGGCACTAGCACCCCTGACTCTACAGTACATGGATAAGCGGATATAGAAAATAGATGGATGGAAAGTAAACAGTTTCCATGTGGCTATGGTTATTCTTTGTATGAGGTGTCAGAAGATAAGAAAGTAAAGGCAGAAGTTCCTCAAGAAGCACAGCATCAAATATGGAATGAAAAGTATCAAAAAATAAATATTTTCAATTAAAAAATGAGGAAGAAAAATATCAAATAACATATAGATTGCTTTACATAAAACAGTTTCTGCAACAACCTGCTACCTGTGAGGCGCTCTTTTAGTAGAGAAATAGTAGGTGCAGTTTTTGCTATTGTCAAAACATTTTCCCATTAATTAAGGGTGATCTGGGTTTCAGAGAATCACAAGAGGGTACTTCAGTCAGAATGCATCGCTATATATTTGAATTTGTAATGTTACTGATATTAATGTATGTTTATTTAAAGAAAAAGAAAGGCAGAGAAAAAATGCCGCCAACAATAATAATAATGATAATAGTGTTATTATTATCATCATTATCATTATTTGATAATCAATTTGTTTACTCTATATACTAGGAAAATATTCATTAAAGCTTTTTATTATGGTTTCATTTTCCCATTATCTTGCGTTAGTGACTCTCTTGCCTTTGTTTTGCTGTGGTAACTGTTTAGATATTTTTTTAAAGAATTTCAAGCACGATTCTATGTTTTTTTAACCTACAAACCTTGACAATGATGCAGACTGCTGGTACAAGCTGAAAACATCCATCATAAATACACTAACGTTTTCTGTATTACTGTTTATTATCATGGTGATTATACTAAGGAATACACTGGGAGCAAAACAAAAACTTGTGTTTGCACCATAATACATTTTTTTATTATTATTTCAGCAGCTGCTCACTTGTCTATTTGCCAGTCGCTTTTTGTGTTTTGGCAGACATGTCATGGTCACTACACCAAATTAACCACATAGCAACTTTCACTCATCCACTTTGATTGTAATCAGGATAAGGTGGTGCCTTCTTCACACTGATTATAAGCATCTTTCCTACAATGACCACCCCTATAAAACAGAGTCAGTAAAAAATTGTGACATCTCATCTCATCTTTTGGGGCAAAATGAAAAAGCTGTGCAGTATGCACAATTTATACTTTACCTATTTAGAAAAAATCAGTATCATCTCCTCTCTTAAACTGAACAACACAAACTATTTTTTTATCTTACACCTGCTCCAATTTGTTATTTGTTATATTATTTTGAATTTATTGTTTCTCAGAGTGTTTTGATTTAGATTTTAAAGCACTGTCACTACCTTGTTCAGTTGTCTTCTATGACTTTTCTGGATCAACAGTGCAGACAGTTAAAAGGTGGAAACATGATCAAGAACATGTTTTTTGTTTTCAGGGTAAGAGTACACAACTGTGTTTGTGTTTGTGTGTGTGTGTTGGTGTTCTTGTACTTGCAGCTGAGCTGAGCGAGAACAGTTTTTGCTCAAATTACTAGTAAAGTGAGGCCTTTGATGTAAAGTAAGGACCATTTGTCAGTCCTCACTTTGATTTTGGGCTAGGGGTTAGGTTTAGCACTATGGTGTCAATTAGGTTTAGGTTAGAGCTAGGTATAAACCCATAAAGGTTAGGGTCAGGGTAAGGCCATAGAAAGGCTGGAAGTCTATGGAAGAGAAGGCATGGAAGTCTATGGAAGAGAAGGCATGGTCCTCACTATGTACATTAAATAAGGATGTGTGTGTGTGTGTGTGTGTGGGGGGGGGGGGGGGGGGTTGTGGAGTCTATGAAGGTCAGAGCTCACCTAAGCCTGTGGACAAAGAGAAGCCTGCCACTGATGACTCAGTGGCTTTTGTGAGCCTGGAACATGCCATATGCGGTTTGTGCTGAGGCTCAGGATGCTGGAACAACAACCTAGACACACAAAGGGAGCACAGACAGTTCACTGTCCCAGCTAGGGCTATTCACTTCAAAAGCTTTTTGTTTAAAATATGCTCTCAGTGAGAATCAGCCTAGGATCAGACTAGGAGTGGTGGGGGTTGTTGCTCACAAATATTACATTGAGCTAATGAGCACCCCCTTGTGGATCGTGTGTTAAACAATGCCCTCCAAACGTACAGTTGTATCCACCCTTCTTGGCATTTTTCATGTTTTGTTGACTCACAACCTGGAATTATGGATTACTAGAAAGTTTGCAGTATTTAATTTACAGAGCATGCCAAGAACATGCACAGCAATCAAGCTAACAACAGATTCTCAGTTGGACTGAGATTTAGACAACATTTAAATACATTTAATTTTTTCCCTTAAACTACTCAAGTGTTGCTTTAGCAGTATGCCACGGGTCATTGTGCTGCTTGAAGGTAAATTCAATTCAATTCAATTCAATTCAATTTTATTTATATAGCGCCAATTCATGAAACATGTCATCTCAAGGCATTTTACAAAGTTAAGTTCAATCATATTATACAGATTGGTCAAAAATGTTCCTATATAAGGAAACCAGTTGATTGCATCAAAGTCCCGACAAGCAGCATTCACTCCTGGAGAAGCGTAGAGCTACAGGGAGAGTCGTCTGCATTGTACATGGCTTTGCTGCAATCCCTCATACTGAGCAAGCATGAAGCGACAGTGGAAAGAAAAAACACCCGTTAGCGGGAAGGAAAAACCTCTAGCAGAACCGTGCTCAATATGAACGGTCCTCTGCCTCGACCGACTGGGGGTTACAGAAGACAGAGCAGAGACACAACAAGACAGATAAAAAGCACAGAAGCACACATTGATCTAGTAATCTGTTCTACATTAGATGGTAATAGTCGGTGATCTGTCCTCCCTGGATGATTTCACAGTCAACAGAACATCAGACCAGGTGTACCTACTATGAAGAAAAAAGAGAGAGAACAAAAAGTTAAAAGCTGAAATGACAACAGTCATGCAATGCAATGCAAATCTGGAGAACAGTAGACTGGAGAACAGTAGAAATCAGTAGAGTGAGAAAAATAGGCCCTGATGTCCTCCAGTAGCCTAAGCCTATAGCAGCATAACTATGGAGGTAGCTCAGGGTAACATGAGCCACTCTAACTATAAGCTTTGTCAAAAAGGAAAGTTTTAAGATTAGTCTTAAAAATAGACAGGGTGTCTGCCTCACGGACCAAAACTGGGAGTTGGTTCCACAGGAGAGGAGCCTGATAGCTAAAAGATCTGCCTCCCATTCTACTTTTAGAGACTCTAGGAACCACCAGCAGACCTGCAGTCTGAGAGCGAAGTGCTCTGTTAGGAACATATGGGGTAATCAGAGCTCTGATATATGATGGAGCTTGATTATTAAGGGCTTTATACGTTAGAAGAAGAATTTTAAATTCTATTCTTGATTTAACAGAAAGCCAGTGAAGGGAAGCTAAAATTGGAGAAATATGATCCCTCTTGTTGATTTTCATCAGAACTCTCGCTGCAGCATTTTGGATAAGCTGAAGACTTTGAACTGCATTTTGTGGACTTCCTGATAGTAAAGAATTACAATAGTCCAGCCTTGAAGTAACAAATGCATGGACCAGTTTTTCAGCATCACCCCTGGACAGAATGTTTCTAATTTTGGCGATATTCCTGAGGTGAAAAAAGGAAACTCTGGAAACCTGTTTAATATGGGATTTAAATGACATGTCTTGGTCTAAAATAACACCAAGATTTTTTACTTTACTACCAGAGGCCAAGTTAATGCCATCCAGATTCAGTGATTGATTAAGAAGTTTATTTTTTGAGGACTCTGGTCCAAAGATTATAACTTCTGTCTTGTCAGAATTTAAGTGCAGGAAATTTAAAGTCATCCAGCTTTTGATGTCATCAAGACATGACTGCAGTCGAAGTAATTGATTGGATTCATCAGGATTTATGGATAAATATAGCTGAGTGTCATCAGCATAACAGTGGAAATTAATCCCATGCTGTCTGATAATTTTGCCAATCGGAAGCATATATATAGTAAAGAGAATTGGTCCAAGGACTGAACCCTGTGGTACTCCACAAGTGGCCCTAGAGCTTGAAGAAGATTTATTATTAACATGAACAAACTGGAATCTGTCCGACAGATAAGATTTAAACCAGCCTAATGCTTTCCCCTTAATCCCTACAGTATGCTCAAGTCTTTGTAGGAGAATATTGTGATCAACTGTATCAAATGCAGCACTGAGATCTAACAGGACAAGTACAGACATAAGTCCATTATCTGAGGCCATGAGAATATCATTAGTGACCTTCACCAGAGCTGTTTCAGTGCTATGATGAGCTCTGAAGCCTGACTGAAACTCCTCAAGTAGATCATTACTTTGTAAATGTTCACAAAGTTGATTAGCAACTACTTTCTTGAGAATTTTAGATAAGAAAAGAAGATTAGATATAGGTCTGTAATTTACTAACTCATCTTGATCAAGAGATGGTTACCCGGCTGCACGGATGTTGCATGGTTAAATAATAGACCTGTTTGCGGTCACCCCAGGTTCTTTTATCTGATAATGTGATGTTTCTATTGTAGACTTCTTTAGTAATAAAAAATACTCTTGAAAAGTAACTATATTTTACCATATTTAATCTAAAAGGCAGAGGGATGTTTACAGCTTCAGTACTGGGCCCTCACAACAACCCAACGCAACAGGTGCCAGAGCGCCCATTTCATTCTCTCACACAGACATTAAACAGAACCAATTGTGTACACCCATTCAGGGGTGTGCACAGAATGACATCAGTGTTCTGTTCATCACATTGGTGGAGGAGATCATGTTATAATGCAGACATGTCCTTGCTGACACATTTTCCCCTAAACAGTCATTCTTTCCAATCCAAGTATGTCAGACTCTGTGCCTCCAGAGTCCGTTTATCTGTAATTTCCATGGCAACCAATTTTGCAGTCCAGTTTCTGTAATCTCATAAACCCCATTTACACTACCCTTGTTAAACCGATCCATGCCGAGCTCTGCCTGAGCTTGGTTCAGTTAACCAAGCCGAGCTTGGTTCTGACGAGCGTTTACACATCATGCTATCTCGGTTCCTTGGTTTCCTCGCCTCCTAGTTACGATCTGCGGTACTACTGCTCTCTGGGATTGAAGGAGGAAATCAAGCAAATAAAAATGGAGGCGCCCGTAACATTCAGGAAGTTATGTTTGGTTATATTTCGTTGTTTGCGGAGATTCAGGCGGAGACGGCAACTTTTGGTGAATTTACTTGATAGTCGGCTTTTGGGAAGTGGATAAGACAAACGAACGTCTAATATAGGGTGACCAGACGTCCCCGAATTCCGGGGACTGTCCCCGTTTTGGACCACCTGTCCCCGGCTAAAGCTGTCCCCTGAAATGTCCCCGATTTTACCGAGGGGGAAAATGTTGCGTGTAGACTGTTATTGCGGTAGAGCTGTTGCGCGCAAAAACAGGTATTACGGTAGATGGTTGCGCTGCTGTTAACACAAAGACGAGGAACAGATCGCACCACTAGATGGGCGGTAATGATCCTTTTGGATGTCAGCTGCCAATAAAACACGAAGAGGAAGAAGAAGAAGAGCGCACCACTTTTAAAACAGAAGAAGAAGAAGTGGAAGTTTGTTGTCACAACCGGTGGCTACTGATGGGGAGCTGCCCAGTGTTATGGTAAGTGTGTTAAACGATTCATTTTATTTGTATAGGGCTGATCCTGTGATAAATGTTTGGTTTGTGTCCAGCAGGGACATGCAGAGACCGTTGGAGGGGCAGGTGCTCAAAGTTAAAAGAGGGCACATGGGGAACGGATTTAAAACATGATACAGAAACATACCTTGCTATACAACCGGTTGAAATGTACCAACCCATACTATAAAGAATGTAACATGGAATCAAGGGCGTAGGTTTGATTTGAACATTGATTTGAACTTTAACCCTAGGAACACTATTGGCCCAAAGCTTCATTGGTCCTACGCAATATGCATGCTCCTATTTTTTTATGCTTGGCTAGAGCGTCAGGACGCGTTTCTTCTGTCTAAAGAGAAAAGCAGTATTTCTTGCTACATTTATACAGATTTTGTAAGCACGACACTCACTGCTTTTTGTTAATCTGGTGGCCTAGTAGTTAGAGCATTGAGCTTGGGTCCCAGAGGTTCTGAGTTCAACTCCCACAGACTACCATTCTGGGTCCCTGAGCAAGACCCTTAACCCCCGATTGCTCCCCCGGCGCCGCACAGTGGCAGCCCACTGCTCCCCGAGGGGATGGGTAAAGATGCAGAAGTGAATTTCTCCATTGTGAGATCAATAAAGTTCAATTATTATTATAAATTGTAAAGCAGCGCCCGATCTGATGAATGTTGAATTGGGGCTTTTTTCCCACTTTCCCACAAGTTTGCATTTGAACTTACTAGCAACAGAGCCAGATGGTAAAAACGTGCCAATTAAATCAAAATATGTCTGTTGTCTAGATATATCCTGTATTTTCTTTAGAAGATATAGAAATGTGCAGAGATAAACCCCACCCTTTTTTCATCTAAAATACTCTGTCTGCATCATAAAACACAGCAAAATTGTACATTCAATGGACTGCAAACAACTTTCTTGTATTTACTCTGCACTGGAAATAAAAGGGTAACTGACACTGACAGCATTTCAAATATTAAATTCAAACTTCAACAAATGTACAACTGGGCTGTAGTTACTCTCTTTAGCCCATTTCATGTAATTTATCTTAACATTCCAAACACATTTCTTACATCATATATCTGAAGTGTAGATAACAGCTTCTCTTTACCTACATCCTCTCAGACAACTAATTATTTCCCTAACAATAGTAGGTTGTCAATGTTTAAATGTGCAGTAAACCTTTATACATAAGGAGCATGGAGGACCCAATACTGTACTTTGAGTAAGTTTGGTGACACCAAGACTGAATTGTTACACGGGTGGTTGTCCATTTCATCATTCAAATGAGAACAATATACTATTGGTATATACTAGTAAGACTATTAAAGAACAGCAGATTAAACTTTAAGATATGTAAAGGCCTATATTAAATTAATTTTACGACCACATCAACAGATTAAATAATTTTTACTTTTTTGGTGTACCAAATTACCCTCATATTGATGTAATATTTTATGGCCTAAGCCCCTGGTGATGAGAATGTCTAACTCCACCCCTGGTTTGTACTAATTTACTAATGGACAGTGTGAAAACCTTTGCACAACAAAAACAATGCAAATAGTGTTCCTCGGTTGTCCATCCATCCATCCATCTTCTTCCGCTTATCTGGGAGCGGGTCGCGGGGTAGCAGCTTCAGTAGGGAGGCCCAGACGTCCCTCTCCCCAGCCACTTGGGCCAGCTCCTCCCGGGGAATCCCAAGGCGTTCCCAGGCCAGCCGGGAGACATAGTCCCTCCAGCGTGTCCTGGGTCTTCCCCTGGGCCTCCTCCCGGTGGGACGTGCACGGAATACCTCACCAGGGAGGCGTCCAGGAGGCATCCTAACCAGATGCCCGAGCCACCTCAACTGGCTCCTCTCGACGTGGAGGAGCAGCGGCTCTACTCTGAGTCCTCCCCGGATGACTGAGCTCCTCACCCTATCTCTAAGGGAGAGCCTAGACACACTACGGAGAAAACTCATTTTGGCCGCTTGTATCCGGGATCTCGTTCTTTCGGTCATGACCCAAAGCTCGTGACCATAGATGAGTGTAGGAACGTAGATCGACCGGTAAATCGAGAGCTTCGCCTTTTGGCTCAGCTCTCTCTTCACCACAACGGATCGGTACAGCGCCCGCTTCACAGCAGACGCCGCACCAATCTGCCTGTCGATCTCCCGCTCCATCTTCCCCTCATTCGTGAACAAGACCCCAAGATACTTGAACTCCTCCACTAGGGGCAGTACATCCTCCCCAACCCAGAGGAGGCACTCTACCCTTTTCCGGTTCAAGACCATGGTCTCGGATTTGGAGGCACGGATTTTCATCCCAGCCGCTTCGCACTCGGCTGCGAACCGCTCCAGTGAGAGCTGTAGATCACACCCTGATGAAGCCAATAGGACCACGTCATCCGCGAATAGCAGAGACGCAATCCTAAGGCCACCAAAACGGATCCCCTCAACACCTTGGCAGCGCCTAGAAATTCTGTCCATAAAAGTTATGAACAGAATCGGTGACAAAGGGCAACCTTGGCGGAGTCCAACTCTCACCGAGTTCGACTTACTGCCGGCAATGCGGACCAGAATCTGAAACCAGTCGTACAGAGACCTAACAGCCCCTATTAAAGGGCCCGGTACTCCCTCGAGGGATACGGTCAAATGCCTTCTCCAGATCCACAAAACATATGTAGACTGGTTGGGCAAACTCCCATGCCCCCTCCAGGATCCTGCTGAGGGTGTAGAGCTGATCCAGTATTCCACGGCCAGGACGAAAACCACACTGCTCTTCCTGAATCCGAGATTCGACTATCCGACGGACCCTCCTTTCCAGAACCCCTGAATAGACCTTACCAGGGAGGCTTAAGAGTGTGATTCCTCTGTAGTTGGAACACACCCTCCAGTCCCCCTTTTTAAATAGGGGGACCACCACCCCAGTCTGCCAATCCAGGGGAACTGCCCCCGATGTCCACGCGATGCTGCAGAGCTGCGTTAACCAACACAGCCCCACAACATCCAGAGCGTTAAGGTACTCAGGGCGAATCTCATCCACCCCCGGGGCCTTGCCACCGAGGAGCTTTTTAACAACCTTGGTGACCTCAGCACCAGAGATGGGAGAACCCGACCCAGAGTCCTCAGGCTCTGCTTCCGCAATGGAAGACGTGTTGGTGGGATTAAGGAGGTCTTCGAAGTAGTCCGCCCACGGACGCACGACGTCCCGTGTCGAGGTCAGCAGAACACCACCCCCACTGTAAACAGTGTTGGTACTGCACTGCTTCCCCCTCCTGAGACGCCGGATGGTGGACCAGAATCGCTTCGAAGCCGTACGGAAGTCTTTCTCCATGGCCTCTCTGAACTCTTCCCACGCCCGAGTTTTTGCCTCGGCCGCTTCGACTGCCGGTACACATCAGCTGTTTCCGGAGTCCCACAGGCCAATAAAGCCCGGTAGGACTCCTTCCTCAGCTTGACGGCTTCCCTCACCGCTGGTGTCCACCAGCGTGTTCGAGGGTTGCCGCCGCGACATGCACCGACAATCTTGCGGCCACAGCTAAGACTAGCCGCCTCAACAATAGAGGCACAGAACATGGTCCACTCGGACTCAATGTCCCCCGCCTCCCTCGGGACGTGTTCAAAGCTCTTCCGGAGGTGGGAGTTAAAGCTCCGTCTAGTGGGGGACTCTGCCAGACGTTCCCAGCAAACCCTCACAGTACGTTTGGGCCTGCCAGGTCTGACCGGCTTCCTCCCCCACCATCGGAGCCAACTCACCACCAGGTAGTGGTCGGTGGAGAGCTCCGCCCCTCTCTTCACCCGAGTGTTCAAGACATGCGGCCGCAGGTCAGATGAAACGACAACAAAGTCGATCATCGAACTGCGGCCTAGGGTGTCCTGGTGCCAAGAGCACATGTGGACACCCTTATGCTTGAACATGGTGTTCGTGATGGACAATCCGTGACGAGCACAGAAGTCCAACAACAGAACACCACTCGAGTTCAGATCAGGTGGGCCATTCCTCCCAACCACGCCTCCATGTGGCTGATGGCTCTTCAGGCACAGAAGGCCTTGAACAAACCAGAGATGATCTCGTGTTAGCTGACTCACTGACCGGAATTAACTCACCTTATAGGAGCAAACAATATACTTGCACATCAACTACTACTACTAAGTTTATACATGCTCATGCTGCACTATACACACAATCACTTGCATTATTGTCAAGGGATTTCCAAGTCTGTGCCTTTTTGAACATGTTTATCACCTTTTCACCTCACATCACCAAAACCCATTTTCTTGTCCCAAACAGGCTCTATGCACAGCTCCACTTCTTCCTGAACTTCAGCAGCTCCTTTGTTTCCTGCCTTTCATTACTGGACAGAATGATTAATCCAGGTGTGTCTGACCTCAGAAACCAGCCAGACACACCTGGATTAATCACCTTGTCCTGTAATGAAAGACAGGAAACAAAGGAGCTGCTGAAGTTCAGGAAGTAGTGGAGCTGTGCTTATAGGCCTTTAGTGGAAGAAATTAATCTGCTTCTTTGAGATGCACAGGCCCCTGATGCGGTCAGTTGACAGTAAGAAACATATATCATCCTTTACATGCAGGCTTGACCGCTACTTCTTTTTGATGTTAACGCAGAAAAACCTATTTCTCATAGGTATGTAGATGTGAACAGAAGTATTTGTTGCACTTTTTTGAAAAGGTGGGGGAACTCTGTCTCCATAGACAGCCACAGGCTAAATGTTTGTATTTACTGGTTTTCCTTTTCCTCATGTCACTCTCCCCTTAGGAGGCGGCAGAGCTCTTTGGGCCCCACAAAATTGGAAAGCCCTGCTAACCACCCTTGACCCCTCCACTCCCACCCCCACCACTTTGCCCCAACCCAGAGACACAGTTCTAGTTTTCTATTAATAACACTATTGATGTATTCATTTTATTAATCTTAGGCTATACTAAAGGTGTGGAGAGGCACATTCCTGGCTTTTACACTTGATTTGTGTTGTTTAAATATTAATAAATATGTAAAAATAAATGAAACCATTACTGTCCCCGTTTCCTAATTTCATATTGATGAAATGTATTGATTTTTATCCATGAGCTAGAAATGTCCCCAGATTTGATTTCAGAAATCTGGTCACCTTAGTCTAATAAGGATTTACAGACGCAGGAAACAACGACAGACGATGAGGCTCATCACGCTGTTAAGCAGAATCATCACTGGAAACCGTGTGTCACGGTAGGGAAGCTAATATTTTTATGAATGTCTGAAATGTCAGGTGGCTGTAAGGAGATGACGCTGTCTGCTCATGCGCTCTTTGTTATCTGAGAACCGGGCCAGAAAAAAAACAGGCCGAGCTCACACATGGAACTGGTCTGCATTTAGCGCGGTCCGGTCGTGTCTGGCTCGGTTCAGTTCAGTTTGCGTTCCATTTACACTCGATAGTTATCTCGGTTACTGAGCTCGGACTGGTCTCGGCACGGTTAAAAAGGGGTAGTGTAAACGGGGTAAGTATCTCTAACATTTCCTCAAGTCAAAATCACTGAAATTAAAAGATTTGCATTTGAAATACTATAAGTGGTGTTTAAGGTTGAGAATAAGTTACCTGAAAATATTCAATGGTTGTTTGTTGATAAAGAGGAGGCTTATAAACTCAGAAATAAAATAAACTTGAAGTTGACGGACAACAAGGAAAGGTTTTTGTTGGTGTGAGATTATGGAACTGTTTGCCAATAGGAATTAAACAGTATCAAAATATCAAGCGACTAAAAAAAGTATAGAGAAATTATTTTAACAATGTATGACAATGCTGAAAATATGTAATATTATTTCTTAAAATTTACTCGGGTAAACTTTTGTTTGTGAATTTAAGTAAACAGGATACAGGAAACTGGACAACCCTAAGCAACAGTTTGCTGTTGTAATGCCATCCATCCATCCATCCATCTATCTTCTTCCGCTTATCCGGGGTCGGGTCGCAGGATAAGCGGCCATCCCTCACATCCGGAATTCACACCCATCCCCCAAATCCGGAATTCACACCCATCCCCACTACTAGCCGAAAGTCGCGCCCACCCCCTTCACCCCGCCCCGGCTCTCATAATATAAGGCCCTTTCCCAAGCCTCGATAGTGATTGAATCCTTTTTTCAACATGGCGTACGAAACAATCAAGCTTGAACCTATCATTTCTGAGACACCTGTCACGATCTACCATGATCAGAGCGTTTTTATGCAGAACTCAGATGCCTCCGACTCTACCTCTGCAAGAAGAATGGTCTTTGGAGCCCTATGGAGCCCGCGGTAAATGGGGGTACGTCTTCAAATACGAATCCGGTCAGATGTATCTCTATCAGCGGGATGAAGAAGGGGACAAGCTACAAGCTATCCACTCCTTGGGCATGCTGACATCAAACGATTGGGCTGTTCGGAAACTCATCATGCTCCGCAGACTAGGCCGTGAAGAGTCGAATGCAGCAGGCCCCTCTGCGAGACAAGAAACCGTGGACGGAGTCATGGATTCACCCGTCGCTAAGCGCGGCAAGCGGACTCGTCAAGAAACCGAGGATTGAGTCATGGATTCACCCGTCGCTAAGCGCGGCAAGCAGATGCGTCAAGAAACCGAGGATCGAGTCATGGATTCACCCGCCGCTAAGCACGGCAAGCGGGCTCGTCAAGAAACCGAGGATGGAGTCATGGATTCACCCGCCACTAAGCGCTGCAAGCGGGCGCTGACCTGCCTGAACGAAACTGACATGGATTCAGTAAATAGGATCTTCTCAGCTACTTGGCAGTCAAAGACAGGGGTTACCGGTCGATGGTTTTTCCGTGCAAGTCTCAGAAAGGCTCAAGATAAAACACAGACGGTTATGTTCGTGCTGGACTATTATAATTCGGACTGCGGTGTGTTCTGGCTAAAACATGTGGGTGCGAGCCGATGACCTGCGTGATGTACAGGTAAAAGCCAGTAAATTAGAATATTTTGAAAAACTTGATTTATTTCAGTAATTGCATTCAAAAGGTGTAACTTGTACATTAAATTTATTCATTGCACACAGACTGATGCATTCAAATGTTTATTTCATCTAATTTTGATGATTTGAAGTGGCAACAAATGAAAATCCAAAATGCCGTGTGTCACAAAATTAGAATATTACTTAAGGCTAATACAGAAAAGGGATTTTTTAGAAATGTTGGCATACTGAAAAGTATGAAAATGAAAAATATGAGCATGTACAATACTCAATACTTGGTTGGAGCTCCTTTTGGCTCAATTACTGCATTAATGCGGCGTGGCATGGAGTCGATGATTTTCTGGCACTGCTCAGGTGTTATGAGAGCCCAGGTTGCTCTGATAGTGGCCTTCAACTCTTCTGCGTTGTTGGGTCTGGCATTCTGCATCTTCCTTTTCACAATACCCCACAGATTTTCTAAGGTCAGGGGAGTTGGCTGGCCAATTTAGAACAGAAATACCATGGTCCGTAAACCAGGCACGGGTAGATTTTGCGCTGTGTGCAGGCGCCAAGTCCTGTTGGAACCTGAAATCTCCATCTCAATAGAGCAGGTCAGCAGCAGGAAGCATGAACTGCTCTAAAACTTGCTGGTAGACTGCTGCATTGACCCTGGATCTCAGGAAACAGAGTGGACCGACACCAGCAGATGACATGGCACCCCAAACCATCACTGATGGTGGAAACTTTACACTAGACTTCAGGCAACGTGGATCCTGTGCCTCTCCTGTCTTCCTCCAGACTCTGGGACCTCGATTTCCAAAGGAAATGCAAAATTTGCTTTCGTCAGAAAACATGACTTTGGACCACTCAGCAGCAGTCCAGCTCTTTTTTTCCTTAGCCCAGGTGAGACGCTTTTCGCGCTGTTTCTTGGTCAACAGTGGCTTGACACGAGGTATGCGGCAGTTGAAACCCATGTCTTTCAAGCGTCTCTTGGTGGTGGATCTTGAAGCACTGACTCCAGCAGCTGTCCACTCCTTGTGAATCTCCCCCACATTTTTGAATGTTTTTTTTTTCACAATCTTGACTAGGGCGCGGTGATCCCTATCGCTTGTACACTTTTTCTGACCAAAGTTTTTCCTTCCCTTTGCCTCTCTATTAATGTGTTTGGACACAGAGCTCTGAGAACAGCCAGCCTCTTCAGCAATCACCTTTTGTGTCTTTCCCTCCTTGTGCAATGTGTCGATGGTCGCCTTTTGGACAGCTGTCAAATCTGAAGTCTTCCCCATGTTTGTGTAGGCTTCAGAACTGGACTGAGAGACCATTTAAAGCCCTTTGCAGGTGTTTTGAGTTAATCAGCTGATTAATTGTGGCACCAGGTGTCTTCAAAATTTAACCCTTACACAATATTCTAATTTCGTGACACACGGAATTTTGGATTTTCATTTGTTGCCACTTCAAATCATCAAAATTAAATGAAATAAACATTTGAATGCATCAGTCTGTGTGCAATGAATAAATATAATGTACAAGTTACACCTTTTGAATGCAATTACTGAAATAAATCAAGTTTTTCAAAATATTCTAATTTACTGGCTTTTACCTGTATAAAAGAAAGCGCTTCTCACCGGAGTGGCTGACAGTGCAACATGGATCGCATAACCGAGGACCAGGGATTTTATCTGACGCTACCGTCCAACGCTAGCCTCGGCGTTTTTAAGGATAATAACATATCGAGTTTCCGCATGGATTTAGCCAAGCCTATTAATTTACAAGGTCAGTGGCAAGTGGCTTTGACGGAGGTTTCATACCCGCACACATGGCATAACGTCCCCTCAGAAAACGCTTATTTTGAATGGAGGAAAGTGGGCGAGGAAAAAGTCCAACGTGTACAGATTGGAAGCAGATACTACACTAATTTGAATCAGCTTATCACAGAGATTGAAGCCCATCTGAGAAAGATAGATTCAGATATTTATTTCAAAGTTAACCGCACCACTAACATACTCACCTACCAGGCAGGAGCTCAGAACCACCTACGTTTTTGCGCTCCAATAGCCTACATGCTGGTATGGAACCCGGAAAATGGGTTCACAAATACTCGTGCCGTGTAAGAAGAAGAAATCAGTCGACAGGAGCAAAGCTAGAAGGAGGAAGTCTGCAGCGAGCAAGGATATATTTAACTGAATTAGTATTTTTGGTTAAAAATCAATCATGGCTCTTTTACATCAGAAATCATCAGAATGCACCCTGGCTGAACTCGACCTGTTCTCCGTCCCCATGACTCAACTATCTATCGAAGATACGGTCTACACCGAAATATTACCCGTGTCAGCGATTACAGACACCGGGCCTATCGAATTCTTTATCCCCGGAGATGGAGAAAAATACCTGGATTTGAACGACACCTTGCTCCATGTCCGTCTAAAGATCACCAACGCTGATGGAAGCAACCTGGCTAACGATGCCGACGTCGGACTCATAAATTACTCGCTGAATACAATGTTCAGTCAATGCGACGTTATTCTGGGTGACAGGTTAACGAGAGGAAATGCCCTCTATCCTCTTTCATGCGTGAATGTGAAAACATATTCTATCCCTGAAAATTCCAAGATATGTACACAGGAGAATCTGTTTTTGGGAACCATGCCTAAATATGTCGTTTTAGGTATGGTAAACCATGAGGCATTCACTGGAAGGAGAAGCATGTCACCTTTCAACTTTAAGCATATGGATGTGGAATATTTAGCTCTCTGCAAAGACGGTAGACAGGTCCCCGCCAAAGCGTTTCAACCTCAATTCAACGAGGGTATTTCAGTCAGGGAATATTACAATATGTTCACCGCTACAGGTCGTCATTTAAAAGACCTTCCTTTAAGCATCGCTCACAAGGAATTTAACAACGGCTATTCCCTGTTTGTCTTTAATCTCAATCCGAGCGAGGATGCTGACGGTGTGTAACGGGAATTTGAGATTGGAAATGAGATTCAGAGTTCCTTTGCCTCAGACGACCACCCTGATTGTGTACGCATGTTGCGACTCAATTTTGGAAATCGACTCAAAAAGGCAGGTCCTGGTGGATTTTTATTAAAACATGGATAACCACGAGCTCGAAAGTCTGATGCATCACCTGTTGGGGGACTTATTTCACGGCGTCTGGGCATCCGACTACCTTCCGCTACTGAAATGCACATACAGGGGACCGGCCTATTTCATCGTCAACACTCATCCTTCATACATGCCTGGAGAACACTGGCTAGCTCTGACTTTGGAAGAGAATGATCAAGCCACCTTTTTCGACTCTTACGGATTCAATCCTGATTTTGAATTTTATCCATCAAGCATAGTGACATTTTTGACAGATAGATCCTGGAAAATATTGTATCATAATCGTCAGCTTCAAGACACTCTATCAATCTCCGATACACCTGTTTCTGTCATGCCTCTGTATTGGTCGTGGGCTTGCGGGTTACTGACTGACGACACAGGGATGTTTAGGTCCTTCAAGGGTGCCATAAATGGGGTCCAACCTACAGGTTCCTGGGTCTGTGTCTTTGTCATGGTTTAGGTTTTTTCTGGTTTCTTTTCTTGTCATTTTTGGTTGTCATGGATTATTGCTCTTGTTTGTTGGACTCTGTACCTGCCAGCCAGCTCTTGCATCCTTCACCTCCGACTGGTAAACTCTGGTTCCTCATGTCACCACCATCCACCTGACACAGCATGCACCTACTCTGTGTGTGCGTGCTGTGTCCGGGTTCATCCACAACAAAATCATGACAGTACGAGCCAGCCCAAGGAAGAACCCGAGCACACACAGAGTCACGATGCATGAGCTGGCAGGATCCGCTCCGGGAAGGATTGCTCCGCCTCAGCTCGAGTTCTCCGTGGGTGCCATCTGCCGCTGGATATGCTCCGCCCGACCCGGGATCTCCGTGGGTGCCATCCGCCGCTGGAGATGCTCCGCCTTGACCCGGGATTTCCGTGGGTGCCATCCACCGCTGAGATGCTCCACCTCGACCCGGGATCTCCAGGGGAATCTTCGTCTCGCCGGACTCACAGTTCTGCGGTTTCCGCCTCTGGTTTCGTCTCGCCTGGGTCGCCGTGTTGCGACGCCTCGCCTCTGTTTCTTCTCGCCTGGGTCGCTGAGTTGCGACGCCACCCTTCTGTTTCGTCTCGCCTGGGTCACTGAGTTGCGACGCCACGCTTCTGTTTCGTCTCGCCTGGGTCGCTGAGTTGCGACGCCACGCTTCTGTTTCGTCTCGCCTGGGTCGCTGAGTTGTGACGCCACGCTTCTGGTCCGTCTGCCAGGGTCGCATCCGCGATGCCCCGCCTCTGACTCTGTTCTCCTGGTTCGCCTTCCGCACAGTCCGCGTCCCACGCTGCTCAGCATTAAAAGACGGCGCTCCTCGTCGTCGCAGCCCAGCGTTAACTGTTGCCGCTGCCCAGCATGCTCAAGACTTAGCTGCCCAGCGCCTTCTGGTTCTGCTTTGGTTTCTAGTTTTTGCTTTATGTTTTTGTTCCAGTTTTAGTATTTGTTTCGGCCTTGTTTTCTAATTTAGCTTAACTTGTAGTTTTTGTCTCAGTCCTATAGTGCTTAGTTCTTGTCTTTGTTTGGTATGTTTTTACTTGATTCTGTCTGATTTCTTTTTTTTTTCCTTGTGCTCCGTAGGTTCCTGCGCTATTCGGGTTCCTGCGCTTATGAAGGTCATAGCGCTCATTAAAGGTCCCGGCGCTTAAAGGTACTTGAGCTCCCTAGTTTAAAGCAATGTTATTTTGTCTTAGTCCCAGTGTTCATTATTGTCTTCGTTCTCAAGTTCCTGCCTTAGTCCTGTAGTCTTGTAGTTCATGTCTTAGTTTTGTCTTGTTGCTAGTCCCTACGCTGTATGGGTTCCTGCGCCGTCTGGGTTTCTGCGCCGTATGGGTTCCTGCGCCGTATGGGTTCCTGCGCTGTATGGGTTCCTGCGTTTGATGGGTTCCAGCGCTCTTAATGGTCCCTGCGGTCATAATGGTCCCTGCGCTCTTAAAGGTCCCTACACTTTTTAAGGTCCCTGCGCTTTTTCGGTCCCTGCACTTGTTAGGTTTCTGTGCTCCTTAGTTTTATCAGGTTCTAGTGTTCCTTAGCTTTGTCTGGTTTTGGTCCTCCGTGGTTTCCTGTTTGTTCTGGCCTCCCCTAGTTTCCCTGTTCTAGTTCCCCTGTGTCTCTGGTATTTAGGTTACTCGGTTCCCCCGGCGTGTTTAGACGCCCTCTGTCTCCTGATGTTTTAGTTCCCTTGCTTTCCCGGCGTGTTAGGATGCCCTCCGTTCTTGTTGCCTGGTTTGTTAAGATGCCCTTTGCTCCCTAGTGTTTCTCAGGTTCTTTTGTTCCCTTGTGTGTCCTGTTTAGGGTTTGCTCTGAGTAGTACTGGTTTTGTTTCTGCCCTCCATCCTGATTACCCCCTCCACCCACCCTGGGCAAGAGTTTTCGGGCCGTCCGGAGTCCGGCCTTGGGGGGGGTGGGGTAGTGTCATGGTTTAGGTTTTGTCTGGTTTCTTTTCTTGTCATTTTTGCAGTTCAGTCAGCTCACCCTCCTTCAGCAATTAGTCACACCTGTCTGGACTAATTAGTCTTCATTCCCGTCACCTGTCAGGATCCCCTTATAAACTCACCTCAGTTGTTTCCTCGTCGCTGGCTCGTAGTGTTTGTTCCTGACCATCATGCCTGTCTGCTCCTGTTTCCCCGCCTTGGTTCCTGTCTCGTCAGGTTTGGTTTTTGTTTGGCTGCGCTGCTAAATTTTGGTCACTTCGTCTTGGTCTCGTTCCTCGTTCCTCGTTCCGCAGCAGCCCAGCTCCACTTTGGCTTTGGATTATTGCTCTTGTTTGTTGGACTCTGTACCTGCCAGCCAGCTCTTGCATCCTTCACCTCCGACTGGTAAACTCTGGTTCCTCATGTCACCACCATCCACCTGCAATAAACTGTCTTAAAGAACTACTCTGTGTGTGCGTGTTGTGTCCGGGTTCATCGACAACAAAATCATGACAGTCTTCCTCTTAAACGGAAGCAGAAGGTTTTTCAGCAAATCGACCAGATGTGAGCCTCCCATCACACGATCCCGATAAACAAATTCACCTTTTGACGTCCAACCAGTACCATATTGGGATAACTTTTTTAGTATGTATTCAGCGTTTTTGCGATCTCTGTTAGGCAAAGCTTTTAAAACCTCGTTAGCGGTTTCGTCCAATTCAACAGGAGAGGGTGTAAAACCGACTGACGGTGAGACTGAGTCAGTCTCACCGTCATCATTTTCAGGCATAGGGTTACGCTGCATAGTTAAAGTCACTTTGGGTTCCTCCAGATGACCCTGCTTCATCAGAGTCAGATACCTTTGGAGCAGAGCGTTGTACCTTTTAATTTTTTCATAAGAACTCAGTCTCGGTTCATTTAGAATCGCTCTCATTTTATAATACAAATCCTCTTCAGCCGTCTGTCTGATAGAAGGCTCTGACGGGGTCAAACGTTTGAACTGATGCGGTGAAACAAGATACATCTTTTGCGCCATCCTAAGAGACATTTTCTCTCATCTCCTGATTAGACCCCCCACCACCTCGCCGATTAAAGGGGCCACGACGCTCAGCAAGGGAAGAATAAACCTGCCTGTTTGATTTTTCACAGTCAACTGCTTGCGTTTTAACCCGGGTCCTTTATCAGCCAGCAGTCTAATGATCTTTTTCTGCTTTTCCAGTTTTTTATGTTGAGAAGGAGATACTTTAACGTTACCTTTTAAGATATTCAGAGCTATCTCACACAAGGCTTTGAGAAAGTCGGGTGAGCAGTAGGCTAGAATGTCTTTACGTTTCTGCGGTGTAGCGTGATACAGAGCTCTGAATAAGGGAGCATTCCTTCTTATGGGCGCTGATATGATGAATTAGTTTGACTTAGGTACATACACAGCTGGCCACTGACCTGGGAGCATTCCAGTTCTCAGTCTGAAACGATCTGGGCAAGTCTGAGTCAGATCGACGATTAAATAGCCGTGAGGGTCTCTGGTGACGTCTTGAAAACTCTCCATAAAGAAAGTTTTCTCTGATGGGAATATCTGACGGGCTAATATATTCAGTTGCATTTTATCTCTGGGGTTCTTAAACAACACCATATAATTAGCGTTTAAACTGATGGTACGGCTATACTTGCCTTGATGAAACACATTCTGAGTCAGCATATTAACGCTCATACTTTTATGATGGCGGTATTGCGTAAAAATCTTGACCATTTCTCGATGCTCCAAAGCCTGGAATATTACATTGTCTAAAATAACCAAATGATTTTGATCAGGAGGAAACAGATTTTCATCATCAAAAGAATGAGGTAGTCCTTCGATGAATTTAATCTTTTTATTCATTTTTTGCAATTCAGAATACATACTTTGGAAACAGGTGTAAATCCAGACTATATTTACAGGAACAACATCCATAACATGGTTACAATTTTGCAAAACACTTAACAAAAAAAGATTTACCACAACCACTCGGCCCTGCTATTAGAAGTGAAAAAGGGGTTTTGAATCTAGGATCAAATTCAACCTCCTGTGTTTCACAGGAGAGCGACATTTCTTTCTCAGTTAACCCTTAATAGCCAAACGGAAGGGTTGTTCCGTCAGGAAAAAGTCTCCTCTTATCATACACCACCCGGAGCTTTTTCTGAAATGTGGCATTTTGAAGCTGGAAGCTTCTTTTATCCTTCCTGATGGTATGCTGTGGTAACCTGACAACAGCCAGCTGTATGTCGCTCCGCCTAGCTCCACTCACATACATCTGGGACACCGCCGATAGAGAATGATTTCTCCAACCAATTTTATGGTCTGGCCAATCAGCACGCAGGGCTGGAGTTTCATAGATGTGACGTAGTGGAGACGCGACCATGACGTGAGACTGTTTTGATAGCAATGGCGGCTCGTCGAGGAAGCGAGCATTAGCATTGATGCTGCTATTTCTTCCGTGTTGTCCAATCTACCTAATATTGTTTCATTAAAAGAACATCAGAGGACGGCTCTGAAGGCTTTTGTTGGTGGAAACCATGTTTTCGCCCTTCTCCCGACCGGATTTGGCAAGTTTTGTTTTCCGGGTCGCGTCCCCTGCGGACGCGGACACGCCCCGGAGCGGTTAGCGGTTAGCGCAAACCATGTAAGGAGGAGGCCTTTAGTCCTCAACGCGGTCGGCCCGGGATCGACTCCGACCCGCGGCGCTTTGCCGCCTGTCTTTCCCCCTCTTCCTGTCAGCTCGCTGTCAATAAAACACGTGCCACTAGAGCCGCAAACACATAAAAAAAAAAGGTTTTTTTTTTCCTGTGTCGCTCTCATCAGCGTCACGGGTTAGCTTCGGTGTGAGTGGTTGAAATAGCACGTCGATTAAGATGACAGACAAGTGGCTTATCCAATCATATGCAAGGATTTTTGATAAGGCCCAGCCTTCTGTAAAGGCAATTCCTATGGCGGTGTCCCAGATGTATGTGAGTGGAGCTAGGCGGAGCGACATACAGCTGGCTGTTGTCAGGTTAATGCTGTGGAGCCTGTAAAACATCCCCTGTAGAACCTTGCAAATAACCTTCTACCAGGTCTTTCACGCTGTCATAATTCACCCTCTCACTGCATTCGTGAGTCTGAGTGATATCTTTAAACTTCATCACAACCTGTTTCTGGCTTCTCGTCTGGTAAGCATAGCTTTTGGGACCTGCGGAAACGATCCTGTATGGTATCACCTGACAGTTCGTCCGTTAAATCCCCCAAATAGTTTCCCAGCTCGAGGGAGGTCTCACCTGGTTTAATCACGTAGATCAAGCTGTCCGTGTCAATGTACAAAACGCGCTGTTGAAGTCGTTCGAGACAGGTGTACAATTTCAGACACACATGCGCAGTTGTAAAGGCAGCGATGAAGACATTATTCACCTTGTTGGGTGGAGAGATGCAGCACTTGTTGTATTTCCACTGAACCATACACATTTCATTGTTCAGGAAGTGAAAGTAGCTCACTGTGTATTTACCTGAAAACAGGAAGTTAAAAAACTCGTCTGGCTCGCTCACAATGCTGGTTTGAGCCAGGTCATTTCTCTGTGCAAATTTGCCACAAAAACTGCTCAGACACTATTTAGCCACTTTCCTTTTAGCCGGATTCACCTCGATGTTCTCCATATCCAGCTGGAGGCATTGCTCACGTTTGTAGTCTGCCACATATTTCAATCGACTTTCCTCATCCGCTGCTTCAGTCAGGAAACCTGAAGCTTCCTGCTTACCCTTCAGAAAAGTGTGTAAATACGGTTTAAAGATTGAACTGCTTTGTTTCTCAAAATGCCAAACCTCCAGTGATGCAGGTACCTGTCTGGTAGTTCATTTCGGCACAAGCCCGGCACAGAGTAAACACGAGTTTACTGGTAGATGTCCTGTACGGCAAAACGGGAAAAAACAGACCACGCGGGGGAAACACCGTCGCCCTGACAAACCCAAAGTAGCTACGGGGATCGTCAAAATCTTTGCAAATGATTTTGGGATGGCCGAGTGGATAGCTGCAGTTTGCATTCACGTATGGGTACAGGGAAGTGAAATCTACATAATGCACCGATTCCTCCTCCCCAGCCGTGTACCTCAACCTGAGAGCACAAGTTCTGCCACCAAACAGTGCATCTCACGGAGAAAGAGGCTCCGGTGCGCTGTAACAGTCCAGAAACCTTTTGAGACCCGAGTGCGACGCCTTCATCAGAATCCAATCGTGTTCCCACATAACCTGTAATTGCACGCCATAAACCGATTGCAATAACCTGGCTCTCTCCATGGTAGCCGAGTGGAATGCTTTAAAGCAGACTCCTCTGAGAGGACAGGTCTGGTCAGCTGGAAAGCAGGTGGGAAAACCATGGTAGAAGCATCCGTTGAACTCAAACACAATTTTGACCCCTTTAACCTCTGCGTATCCATCGACATAATAAGGCCTGACTTTCATTTCTCCTTTATTGAGCGCATGTTGAATGAATATGCGGGGAGGGGATGGCTAGAGTTTTAGGGGGCAGGAAATTTGCTTGCATGAAAACATTCATGCAAGCTGATGCAACGGTGATGGACTTTAAAGGATCCACATTTGTCTCTTTAAAGAACTCTTCTCTGAATTTCACACAAGCCCTGAAAAGAATCTCATCATCATTTTGACAATAATAAAGAGCTTCTGAAAGTCAAAGGACTGCTTACAAACCTCGTTGTACCAAATGGAAAAAACGTTCCTGTTCGGCGGGGTTCATGTGCTCCACTGCGTAGAAGCTGGGGGGAGGAAGCGGACCCACGTAGTTTAAAGTGTTCTCAGAGGAGAACAAGTGGGGAAAAAACCTTTACAGTGATCAGTGAAGCCTAATGCTTTTGGCATTTGACTGAGTTTCATAGTAAGGAACGAAAGACTGTCTATGAATTTCAGACCGTAATCAGGTTCAGTAAAACAGAGGATTTTACTTCCCTGTGTGATCAGGAACGGTTTAATGCCCAGCTGAACCATCACACTCAGAACCAAGTAAGAGTCAAATCCACGACTGTTGTGGGCTAAAAATGTGTAGCCTCTGTAACGGGGTTTCCTGAAATGGAGCAGAAGATCCCTGGCGCAGTTCAGCCCATAAGAGTGCCAAACATCTCCCGCCAAAGTTTTTGTGCATACAAGATATGGGACGTGCTTACCCCTTTGATCTGTAAAAGTTTTGAAATTATTTATTGCCGAGTTCACGATGATTCAGGGTCGGTTGAATGTAGCACAGATGTTCGTTTAACGTTACATCAGCACCGTGAGGCACTTTCTGACGACAGACCGTGCATTTTATCGTGGGGCTTTTTATACACAGGGCAGAACTTTGTTGTCTCGCAGTTACTCACAAGCTTCCCGAGTTTAGGTCTCAATCTGGGGTCTCTGTGTTTAGTAAAGCAGATAGAATTACGGCAGATTTGTTTACAATCCGTGCAATGTACAGGGCTGTATTGCTGGAGAGTGCAGTTCGGGTCAAGGCAGACTGAACAGCGACCCTTACAGTTATGCGTGCCAATGTTATCGAAACCGTTAAAGCAGTAGCCGCAAATGTGCCTCGAGCCTGTGAAACCTGTGAGGCTTTTTATTCCATAATAATGTTTTTTGAATAGAAACAGAAAAAGAGGATTTGAACGATCTGAAAAGCCGGTCTGGAATTTACGAAGCACTGCCTCCTTGCCGTCGTTAAAGAAAACAACAATTTTCCTATTGACTATCTTTTCAAATTTTTGCACATCGCTGAAAGTCACGGGAGTTTGCTTAGTGAGGCCGGCTGTGCTTTGCCAAAGTAAGGCTTGGGCATCTGTAAAAGCAGGGTTACATAGATGTGCTAGACTGGTTGCAAAACAAAGCTGATTAGAAGCATTTTCAACAATATAGAGATGACGTTTTTTGTGAATCAGCTCACAGTCTAATGTTTTTATTGCCTTACGTTTTGCACCGCCGTGTGGGGCTCTTACAACCTGAAGTACTATTTCCAAGTTTTCGGGTCCTGGCAATTCTCCATTAGACTGTGTTAGCTCGTTTAAAAATTCCAGAAATGCAGGCAGAATTGAATCACCTTCATCACTTACTTAAACGATCGCATGACGAGAAAATCCTTCCCCGCTTAATTCTAGCTGTATAATATCGTTGCGCGACGTTAAAGGTGCAACAGAGTCCGTGAGCTCGGTGAGAAGATGATAAACCTGTGTGTAAAATTTGGCAGGGTTAGGAATTTCACCGGGTCGCGAAGCTGTCACGCTGAAAGGACGTCTTATTTCTGTAACATTGAAATGTTCACGCTGAATGCTGCGGAAACTGATCGCTTGTAGGATTAGAGGTAAATGTTTGAGAGACAGAAACGTTTAATTGATGGATCACTTGTTCTAGTGATAATAAACGCTCATAATTCAAACCTGAGTGCGTATGACCCTGATGTCTATCCGGTGAATTACCTGGATTTAAATTGGCAACCCCCACCCCATGCTGAACGGGTATATTTTGAAGATCGTTAACCATTTGCGTGATTTCATTTAAAACATTTGTAACTTGTTATTGAAACTGTAGCGAGTCATTTAAAGGCCAGATTGGTTGAGAGAAAGAATCAATTAGTTCACTGATGGCTTGTTCTAACCATAGAAAACGCTCAAAATCCCAATCCGGATCAGTCTGCCCCTGAAGTCTGATGGGAGATCCTGGGGTTAGATTTATAGATTCGGCTGCATGCTGAACAGGAAGATTCCGGAGTTCATTTACAGCTTCCACAATTTCATCCAAAGCGTCTCTGATTTGCTGACTATCCATTTTTACAGAGGTCACAACTTAGCTGGTTAACAGTACTATGGCATCGATGGGTCGAACAGCTCAATCACCAGAACCTTGCAGGTCCTCAGAAGCACAGCAGATTTCCGGCATAGAAGGTAGCTTGACGTCCTGTAGAAACCGGTATATGTTCTACTGTCGATGCAACAGCTGTAATACAACAAAAATATATATATATATAATTAGATTTTTAACGTATATAATCAGAATTGAATAAAAATTTATTATATTACAAACAAATTCTTTGAAAGCTTTGAACTTAAGATATACCTTCAATAACCTGTCTAGCAGCACACGCTTTGGATATTATCCAGGTGATGTCTCGTTGGAATCTCAGGACTGATGAACGTAGGCTTCTGAGACTGGGCGTCTTCTTGTGTTTTGTTCTTTCATGGCGGTTGGCTGGTGCTACTGCAAATTAAAATAAGCAGACAGAGACAGAGTTTTTAAACCGGGTAATACATGAAGAAGAAATAATAAATAAATAAATAATAAAAATAGCAATGAACAATTTTTAACTTACCGTCCAGCTGAGAAGATGAGGCGGGTGGAGGAGGAAGAGGAGGAGGAGGAAGATCTTCTGCAGGCTCAGTCTCAATGTCTCCGTGTACAGACAGTGGTGTTACTGTAGAAATAGTAAGCAGACACACTAGATGAACCGGGCTATTTCAGAAATGTACAATCAGGGTTAGTTTCAGACTTATAATAGTTAACTTAGGTGCTGCGGGAAGCGTTGTCCCCTGATTAGCGTTTCGAGGCAGGCTGTATGACGTGGCGAGCTGGGGAGCTGGTGCTTCTTCGGAGAAGTGAGCGCGTTGCGCTGGTGTCTCCGGAGAACTTATTAAAATAAATGACCCGTCATGTTCTTCAGTTCTCTGTCGCTTCGGTGTTGATGTGTTTTGAGCAGCTTTTTCCAGTAGAAGCCTCCTTTTAGCTAGATTCAATCTTCCTTCATGGAGCGTTTGTGGTCTGGTCGGTTCAGGCTGTATCCCCGTTAGCTCTCTATGGAAAACACTTGGGTTGAGTGGCTTCGGACGCAATCTTCCTTCGCGGAGGGTTTGTGGTCTGGTCGGTTCAGGCAGTATCCCCGTTAGCTCTCCATGGAAAACATTTTGATTTAGTGGCTTCGGACAACCGGAATATTCGTCGATTAACCCTTTCGTGGTATTATCTGGAAAAAATAAAAATGGTTAAAACATAGTATTAGTATTTTACTGACTGAGATTTTAATAAAAAAATTAATATAAGGTTTAATCATATCTTACCAAAATGTGTAAAATCGATGTCTTCTACTTCGGCAGGCGTTGGCACTGAAACGAATAATTAAAATATATTGTAATAACAGCAACGGAAGACATATACTTCTGCAAGCAGCCCACAAAGATTGACACTGCTATTGAAAGCATTACCTCTGAATTCAAGCTAAAACCCCAAAAACAGCAGAGGCCTGTAGCTGCCAGCATCAAACACACAGAAATACATTAAGGTTCACAAGGTAGCTTAAAAAAAAAAGCCAAAGCCCCCTCCAGCAGAACTAAACCACAAAAACGTTACAATATATTACAAGCAGGTAAAGGTTAAAGAAAACTGAAGCTATGAGGGTACACATGGCTACACATAGCTTTACCTCCGAATTCAAGCTAAACCCCCCCCCCCCCCCCCCCCCCAAGACGTGAGAGACGAGGAGTTGCCAGCATCAAACACACAGTAATATATTAAGGTTCACAAGGTAGCTTAAACAAAAAAAAAAAAAAAAAAAAAAAGCCAAAGCCCTCCAGCAGTTTAGCCTCATGGCTACACTTAGCTACACCTCCGAATTTATGCTACATCCACAATGCAGCAAGGGCTGTTAGCTGGACGCATCACACACAAACTAATAAAACAGTCTACAACTTAGATTTAGCTTCACAAAGTGACTTAACAAACAACCAGAGCCCCCTCCAGCAGAAATAAAACACAGAAACGTTTACAATATATTAAAAAGCGGCTAAAGGTTAAATATATCTGTAGCCATGTGTTGCCTCGTGGCTACACTTAGCTCCATTGCCGAATGTATGCTACATCCACAACAACGGCAGCAGAAAGCCCCGCGCCACACTAATAAATTAAACTTCACAAGGTAGCTTGAACAAACAACAAAAAGCCCCTCCAACAGAAATAAAACACAGAAACGTTACAATACATTAAAAGTGGGTAAAGATATTAATTAAAACAGTAACTTACCAGTGAAAATCTCGTTGTACTCCTGCGTCAGCGTCAATCCGGCATTATGGACCTGTACTGCGACAGCCGTTGAAGGACGACCTCCGGACATGATGCGAGTTTAAGCCGTCTGTGTCTTTGAAGGGGATGTTCAATGAATGTCTTATAGTAAAAGGAGGCGGGCTTCCCCCCAGGTACCCCCAGGTATCGAAAACAATGGCCTCGTTGTCTGATTGTTAAAACCCCGCCAACGATATGTTTAGTAATAGTAATAGTAATATCATCTTATTGTCATTGAAACATACATTGAAACATACATTACAACGAAATTTGTTCTCTGCTTTTAACCCATCACCCTTGGGGAGCAGTGGGCTGCCATGTGTGGCACCCGGGGAGCAATCAGGGGTTAAGGGTCTTGCTCAGGGACCCAGAGTGCAGGCGCTGAGGATCGAACCGGGTACTTGCATCCTTCTCTGAGTGCAAGCGCGCTGCTCTAACCACTAGGCCAACACTCCCCTACTGAGGCAGGATGCCGCAGCTCCTGAAAACTAGCATAATTGAACATTTCCTCGGCATACAGATTGTGGCGTCACGACCCCGCCCATCTCGCAGCCCGAATAGGTGTTTGATACCTGGCTCCGTGTCGGCGGAAAGCCATGCTTTGAATTCTACAGACGGCAGGATGTGTCCCGCTGGGTTTAAAACTTGTCTGAATAAGCAATTTCCTCGGCTATGAATGTAAGTTGTAAAGGAGCGTCACAACCCCGCCCGTCTCGCTGCCCGAATCAACGTTTGTTACAACACCTAGCTCTGCGCGGGCAGAAAAACATCCTTTGAATTCTACAGATGGCAGGATGTGTCCCGCTGGGTTTAAAACTTGTCTGAATAAGCTCATTTCCTCAGCAATGCTTATTGATTGCAAAAAAGGCGCAATCCTGTCTCGTCATGCTGCCGCTCTCCCCCCGCGTAGACGTCTGCTAAAACACCTAGCTCCGGATGTGTGAAAGCTGCCCATTTGATTCTAAGAACCACAGTAAATACTCTAGTATTGTGTTTGCTGAGGCGGGAGTAAGTATCATGCTGGGTTTAAACTGACCATGCCGTCTTGAAAGTCTCATCGAATAAGCTCTGATCTACTATGTGGATTGCAAAAGGCGCGTCGGCGCCTCGAACTATCGATTCGGGCTAGTGTTTGACAAACCCCACCCACTAACAGACCAGCTCAGCCTCACATTCAGCTGAGTAAGACAGTGACTAGCACGGTATGAAGAGACATTTTGTTCTTAGCAGCATTACTGACCTGCTATTAGCTAAGACCTTACCGAATGCTTAGAGGGAAGAAGTGAAGAGAAATACAACGCGTCGTTATTAGCAGAGCTGCGCAGAGACTGGGATGTATGGAGAGTTGGATGTGCCGGAAAGGAGACATGCTGAATGGAAGGAGAAATGTGCCGGAAATTGTACAGCGTGAAACAGACGTTTCAGAATTTGAGCTTTATATTCTGACTAAACACACATAGATAAAACAAAAGTTGTCAAACAAAATTCCATCATTACGTTTTGGTTATAATGAACCCTAGAAAAATTAAAATAAAAACCCACATCTCCTGACCATCAAGATTGATTGTGCATAAATGAATTACATAATTAAAATTATTAGAAACAATAACAAAAATTATATAATTATAATTGCTATAATAATTAAAATAATTAAAAACATTAATCATAATTTAAGCGGGGTCAAAGGGGTGGGACTTTGACCCCTTTGACCCCGGATGTCCCGCCTTCCCCGGCTAAAGTGGAAGGCGGGACATCTGGTAGTGGAAGGCGGGACTTCCGCCGGAAGTGGAAGGCGAGACTTCCGGCTGTCACTTTTGAAATGTGGGCGTGGTTTGAGTTTGATTGAAGGGTACTCAAAAGTTTTTTCACCTCCAGGCCTGGCTCCAGGGTGGTGCCCCGGTGACCTGCGTCCGGGCGAGGGAATACGAGATCCATTTATGTTGCTCATCATAAGGGGTCTTTGGGCTGCTCTTTGTCTGGTCTCTCACCTGGGACCTGTCTGCCTTGGTTGACCCTACTAGGGGCATAAAGCCCCTGACAGCATAGCTCCTAGGGTCATTGGGACACTCAAACCCCTCCACCACGGTAAGGTGGCAGCCCAGGGAGGGGTTCTTGTCCAACCAATATGCATACACGTGTGCATATCCTTAGTCATTTCAACAAGAGAAATTCAAATTAGATTTACAGACTAAACTTCTTTTTGTCGTGAAAGGTCTTGAGGGTTCTTTTGACTCATAAATGTTTAATCAACATTTATCAGAAGCAAAAGCCTAAACAACAGCACTATTTTTCTGTTTATTTTTTTATTTAAGAAATCTATCGAAATTTGACAAAAACCATGGGTAACAGTTCTGTATTGTGATCAAACTGGTCTCAGTAAACCATGTGAGGTAAAAGATTAAATTCTGGTTTTGTAAAAGTGATGTTAGGACGTCTGAATAAGATAAGATAAGATAAGATAAGATAAGATAAGAAATTCCTTTTTGTCCCACAATGGAGAAATTAAGGCGTGACAGTGATAAAGAAAGAAAACAAGGTAATATAATATAATGTTAGTACTAAAGCAACGAAGATGAGCTTATCAGAAAAGCTAAAAAAATATTAAAAAAACCTAAATACCAGAGGAAATATTGCACAACTCTCACATGCTAATGTATATTTGCACACTGTAACTTCTCTTGGATTTCCTGAAATACATTTATGCAATTCACACCATATTTTTTACCTCATCCTGTAAATTGAAACTGAATTACTTACCTCCATCCAATCAGAGGCTCATCCGCCTCTGACGCAAGCCAATCAGCTTTGAACCACACCTCCACGAAGCCCAATCAGCATCCTGAGTTCACCTTAAAAGATCTTCAAATCCACGTCTCAGCCTGCTACCCAGCAAAGCGCAAACAGTGGTCTGATTTGGACTCAGATGACCCTGATTCAACCCACCTCCATCCCCTTCTCCACCTGCGTAGCCAAGCTCCATCTGGCTTTCCATGGTGCTCTTTAAACCTCGTCCCTATCAGAGTGTAATTCCTCCCGGACTCTTACTGCATTCCCTGTCACATCTCAATCGGTCCAGCAGAAGGCCGCCATGTTGAGCCTGGTTCTGCCAGAGGTTTCTTCCCAAAGGGGAGTTTTTGCTCTCCACTTTCACTTCATGCTTGCTCATCATGGACAGGTTCATGCAACCTGTATTCATCCAAGATGGACATCTATCTTTCTGGGTTCCTGTGAGAAGGACTAGTATCAGCTGTCACAGTCTACTGGATCTCGCCAGTACAGCTCAAGCAGATTGTCTCGCCAACCAGCAGTCTATGGACTGAGCAAATGTTGTCTATCTCCACTCCACCACCAGTTTCAGGCCTAGGGGGAAACATCCCTGTTTTCATACACCTGCTTATGCATATTAAAGTATAATTCAGCGTTAATGTTTCCTGCCGAGGTCTGAGCGCCAAAGTCTTAAAATATTGTATCAATAAAATTCTTCTAATTGTCTTTTCTTTCCGTGTGAGTTTTTCAGATTTAAATATATATATAATGGAGGACTAATCCTGCCATGATTAAAAATACATACAGAAATAAATGAAGGACTTAATTTAAAATTGCTTTATATTATTATTATTATTATTATTATTATTATTAAGGCCGAGAGAACATTAGCCCTGGCTGCGGTTAGCTTCGGAGGTCTGCAGGTCACTCTGGTCCGCTTGTCACTACCCAATCCGCACCGGTAGCACGATCCGTTTCATCAGCTCATTTGCGCATTCATGAACAGAATAACTTCCAGTAGGCAATATTTCGTTTTTCTTACTTTTTTATTCTTTTGTCTTTTTTCGGGCTGGGGGGTTCATTTTGTATATCTTTGTATTTGCGTAAATATGGCATATTCTAAAAATTAAACAACAGAAATACATAAAAATACACAGCTTTTTGTGTTTTAATAGTGTCACGATTTGTCTACGGATGAACTCAGAACCACACACACGGGACTAAAAATTGAGAGTCGGTGAGGCAGGTTTGCACAGGAACCAGAGTGTAGGTGATGGCAGGAGCTGACGGCCCGGAGCCAGAGTTCACGGAGCCAGAAACAGGCAGCAGTGTCCACAGCTTGGCAGAGAATAGACTAGTCAGGGGAGCAGCAGTGTCCACAGCTTCTCAGAGGTAGGCAGCAGTGTTCACATCTTCTCAGAGGCAGGTAATGGTGTCCACAGCTTCTCAGAGACGGGTAGCAGTGTTCACAGCTTCTCATAGGCAGATAACAGTGTTCACGGTTTCTCAGAGGCAGGTAGCAGTGTCCACGGCTTTTTAGAGACGACTGGCAGGACTAACCTTAAACGAAAAAACAGAAGGCAGGGTTCCAAAGGCACACAGATGACTGGCATGGAGAGTGTGTTGAATGATGACGGACCAGCAAGGAAATGAGAACAGAGGGAGGTTTAAATAGGGGAACTAACAGGTGGAAAGAGTCTGACTGATTGATTAGTAAATAGCTAACAGGTGCGACTGACTGCAGAGGGAGTGAAGTGAAGGCTGAGTGAGAAGGGATGATGAAACTGAAAACTAACAATAAATAAAGTCAAAAACATAACTAAAAACCCAAACGAGGAAGGAAAATGAGAACTAATGGAAAACAGAAGCCAAACCAAAAACTAAACCATGACAAATAGCAAAAGGGTTCCTCAGTTGTGGTTAGGGAAATAAAAATATATACACCATTTCTTAAAGTACATAAAAAAACAGCTATAATCACATAAATGTAATGTTCTGTTTTGGTTTAGGTTTATTTGGTTAGGGTCTAGTATTGTCTGTTTGTGTTCCAGACTGGTAGTCGAACTGTGTTAGTTTAACCTGTTTTCTCCTGCCTCCTGTCCTATTTAGTTCAGTCACTCTTCCAGCTTGTTCTCTTTCCTTTAATCAGTTCTGCCCACTCTAGTAATTTGATTCATTCAGCTCACCTGTTTGTTAGCCTATTTATACCTGGTTCTGCCAAGCCATCTTTGCCAGAAGCTCATCGTTCTTTCCCTGCCTGTGTGTCCCTGGACTCTGCTTTCCGTCATACCTGCCTGCCTCGTACCAGATTCTTCAGTAAGATTTTCTGTTTGCCTGTTCGTTTGTTTCACGATTCACCCTTGCAATAAATCCTTTGAACGTTAACATTTTGTGTCTGGTTGAATACCGGGTTCACCTTCAGAAATCATTACAATATAGGAGTATAGAAATGTATTTGATTTCGAATATTCTTCAGGTTTTTTTTAATCATGTATTTGATTTACATGTGTATTTGTGTATTTTGTACTTAATCAATTTATTTTAATAATTTATTCCTTAGCTTGGTTATGTGTTCTTTGTTCTATTCCCTGTTTGGTTTTTGTAAAAAAAATAAACAATAAATAAAAAACATTAGAACTAAACTACTATATTGAAAAGCAAAATAGATTTCTAATACAAAGGCTCCGAATAGAAAATTTTGAACATGGCAATAAGTCAGGAAGCTTTCTAGCTAATCAGCTTAAAATAAATAAGGAGAAAACTACTATATTTGCAGTTACAGATTCAACTGGTAATACAGTAAGTGAACCAGAGTGTATAAATAATACCTTCCGCGATTTCTACAAATCTTTATACACACCACAGATAAATCCATCAGAGAAGGATATTAAGCAATTTCTGGATAAAATTACACTTCCTAAATTATCAGATAACCAAAGAATGACACTGGATTCCCCGCTGACAACAGCTGAAACCCAGGAAGCTCTTAAAAGCATGCCTAATAAAAAGGCTCCAGGTCCAGATGGATTCCCCACTGAGTTTTATAAAGAGTTCTGGAATATTCTAGCCCCAACGTTCCACAGAATGTTGCAGGAAATACAGGAAAAAGGTAGATGTCCAGCTAATATGAACTCTGCCACCATCAGCCTTCTGCTCAAGCCAGACAAAGATCCTGTGTTGCCCACTAGTTATCGTCCCATATCCTTAATTAATGTGGATATTAAGATAATCTGTAAAGCTTTAGCAAAAAGATTAGACAAAGTAACTCCTCTCATAATACATCCAGATCAAACTGGTTTCATCAGAGGAAGGCAGTCATCCACAAATACACGCCGATTACTTAATTTAATTGATTATTCCTACAGTAAAAACATTAAAACCAATATATTGTCTTTAGACGCAGAAAAAGCATTTGATAGAGTAAATTGGAAATTTTTATTCGCTACTCCTCATAAATTCGGTTTTGGCGATTTATTCATAAACTGGTTAAAAATTCTATACAATTCTCCAACAGCCTGTGTCAGGACAAATAATCAAATATCTTCCAGTTTTTGTCTACAGAGGGGCACCAGGCAAGGATGCCCTCTTTCTCCATCACTTTTTGCCATCTTTATAGAACCTCTAGCAGCAACAATCAGACAAACAAAAGCTGTAAAGGGTATAAAATGCATGAAAATAGAGCACAAGATTAGTCTGTACGCGGATGATGTATTACTTTATCTCCAGCATTCAAATAACTCTCTTTTACAAGTAATTAGAATACTAGAATCTTTCTCCAAAGTATCAGATTACTCGTTAAACTGGTCTAAATCTACGGTACTGTCAATTAATTGCTCTCTCGAAAACTCCCTAAATTTACAAATGCAATCAGGAAATATTAAATATTTAGGTATTACTGTGTCGAATAAATTAACAGATTTACTTAAACTTAACCATGCCCCACTTTTAAACAGGATAGAAGAGGACCTTGAAAGATGGAAATCGCTTCCAATCACACTTATGGGTAGGGTAGCTTCAATAAAAATGATGGTCCTACCTAGAATTAATTATTTATTTTCAATGGTCCCCAATAAACCATCATCTGACTGGTTTAAATCTCTAGACTCTGCCATTTCTAGATTTCTTTGGAAAGATAAACCCCCACGTATTAGCTTAAAGACAATACAGAAGTCTAAAGACAGGGGAGGATTAGATCTGCCTAACTTCCATAACTATTACTTAGCAAATAGGCTACAATACATCTCTAAATGGATAAAAAATAGTCTTTTAGATGAGCCTTGGTTAGATATAGAACAGGAAATGTGCAATAATATCATGATTTCAGATCTGCCGTTTATAAGCTCAAATATAAAACGGCATACATGCTTCAAATATATCAACATTAGTTCTACTCTGACAGCATGGTGGGAGTTCCTCAAAATGACAAAGTCATCCCTTATCCCATGCAGTCGTACACCTATCTGGAATAACCCTGATATCCTACAAAATAATAAAATGATAAACTTTACATACTGGAAGAATAAAGGTATTAAATATCTGGAACATCTACTTGACGGAACCGAGTTCATCAATTTTACTAAACTAAATATGCAATATGGCATTAGTAAAAATAAATTCTTGGAATATGAGCAACTTAAATCTATAATTAAAAATAAATATAAGCATATTAATGGTGGTTTACAAGTCCCAACTAATATAATAGAGTTCTTAGATTTAACCCCCCCCAAACTACTGTCTAAATCATACAGGACACTGACTAAAATAGATGATTCGATATCTCTTCCTATAATGAAGTGGGAAAAAGATTTATCAGGCACCTTTGAACAAAATTTCTGGGCTCAGACATGTCTAAGAACTTTCAAATTGACTAGAAACACCAACTTACAACTAATACAATACAAAATCCTTCACAGAGTACATTACACAGGACAAAGATTATTCAAGATGGGTCTGGCACAATCTAATATCTGCCCACACTGCATAGGCAATCATCCTGATAATTATTTTCATGCGTTATGGTTATGCACACCAGTCCAGAGGTTCTGGACACAGATATGTAAGGACTTATCAAGGTGCTTGAGCTGTAAGATTACACCATCCCCATCAGTTTGCCTGCTCGGTAATTTTGAGGAAAGTCCTCTGAAAAAAGAAATAGTTTACATGGTTTTTACTGCTTTATGCATCGCAAAGAAAACTATCCTCATGAATTGGAAAAGTAAACAAAATCTCAGTATCAATCAGTATAGAGACCTTTTGTTGGATCATATTAATCTAGAGACAGCATCTGCTTCCACATCTGATTGGTCTTTTTGGGCTCCTCTGATCAACACCATCACTTAGTGGAATAGGGGGCGGTGGGTTGCTTCCTGCAGGGCGCAGTGGCTGGATGGAGGGGTTCCTGGGGCCCTGGGGGCACTTGGAGTAGGGCGCCTGGTGGATCCGGCTCTGGGGTCTGTTGCCCCCATCTGGGAGGAGTTTGGGAGGCCTACGGGTGGCCTACAGCAGCCGCTTGCGGCGCTCTTTGGGAGCTGCGTGTTGACGGACGTGGGTTACTGACCTGGTGGCTGTGCTGCCGCTGGGTGGGGCCGGGGTGGGTCTGGGGGTCTGGGGTCCCTGGGGCGCGCCGCCCTCGGGCGCGGGCCCCGGCGGGGCCTCGGGGGTTCCGGTTCCGGGGGGTGTGCCGCTTTTGGTGTGGGCCGGCGCGCGCCCGGGTGTCCGCCCCTGCACGGGGCCTCTGGTGCGCTGGGGGGCCTCGGGGCCCGTTGAGCTGGTAAGGGGGCATGGTCATTAACACCTCTGGGCAGATGCTCTTCTCCTTTATTGGAAAGGCACTCTGCCAGTGGGGGGAGGGGGAAAGGAGGGGGAGTAGGGATCTACCCAGCCTGGATGTCTACTGTCGAATGTACGGTGAGTTGTTTGAACGTTAATGTTGGGGAGGGATTAAATCCACGGGTGGGGGGGGGGGGGGGGGTTGGGGGGGGTTGACGTTCTGGTGGGCTTGTGTCCGGCCCCCTGTCCCGGTCCTGGTCCGTGTCGTCTTCCGGTGCGGGTTTCACCTGGGGGGTGGGGTTGGGGTGGCTCGTGCGGGCCGGCTGGCAGGGTCCCCCCCTCTTATTATTATTATTATTATTATTATTATTATTATTATTATTATTATTTATGTATTTATTTATTTATTTATTTATTTAGTTTAAGTAGGCTTGGTGGGTGGGCTGGGGGGGGCTTAGGTGTTGGTCCTGGTGGGTGGTTGGCTGGCGGGCCCTGCGGCCTCTCCCTGGCCCCCGGGCTACGGTGGTGCCGCTGGCGAGGCCCCCTTCTCTAGGTGGGGCTTTCGGGGAGCGGGGGTGCCTATTGGAGTCAGTAGGGGAGCTGGCTCCCTGGGTTGGCTTCCCAGTCATTTGCTCCCCATCCCCGGACTCCTCCCTCTGCCTGCTCCATCACGCCGCCACACATGTAGGTCATGAGGGAGGGGGCGTTACTGGAGGTTGCCACTTTCTGGTGACGCCCCTCTCCCCAATTTTATTTTGCATCTTAGACACTTTCACTTCAAACATTTTTCACATCACACACTCATATAGGCATGGTGGGGGGAAGACGTCTGGGGGGGGGCTTATGTTGTGTGGGCCTCACCTCGGACGGCTCCCTTCACCTCCTCTCCCACTTAGACATTGAGGGCTCTGGGCAGTCACACGGAGGGGGTGCGCTGGCAACAGCTACCTTCCGAAAGGGGGGTGGGCTTTGCCGTGCATCCCCTTCGGCGCTCCCAGTTTTTAAACGCACTTGAGAACAACATGCAACAACACAACATTTGAGCAGGCGTAGGGAGGGTCGGGGTCTTCTGCACACCCCCGTTCTCCGATGGAGGCAAGGAGTCTGGGGCCTGGAGGAGGTGCGGGCCACTGTGTCCGGGGTCTTGGCGGGGGGCTGCGGTGTGCGGTCAGCGGCCTACCAGGTCTGGGGCTGATGCCTCCGCACCCCCCAGGGGACGGGGGGCAGGGATGGCAAGGGTAAGGTGGGGGGAGGGAGTGGGTTTATTAGGTATTTAGGGGGAGGGGGGGGCTCTGGCCGGGTGGCTCGTGCGGGTCGTGTTGGCCCGCCCTCTTGGGGGGGCCCGGTCCGGGGGGCGTCTGGTCGGGGGCCGGGGCCGGGGGTCGGGCACAAGCAGTCGTATAGTCGATTTGGGGTGACCCCCCCCCCTTTGGTCAGTGTTGGATGTGAGTGTTATGTGGGAATGTGTGTACAGCGTCTTTTTTTTTTTTTTTTTTTTTTTTTTTTTGTGTGTGGCGAGTGGGGCACAAGGGAGGGATGGGGTGAATGAGTTTTTTTTTTCAGGTATGGGTGTGGTCCGCTCCCTCTCCCAAGAACATCTCAAGTCTCCGATAGGTGCGGAGCCCATCCCCCCACGTCCTGCCCTCCTCCACTTCGTTGGCGGGCGCCTTGGCCCCCTGGCGCGTTAGTTGGCTTCAGGTTTGGGGCGGGTTCCCGGGCGTGCGCCGGCCCGCTCCTGGCGGCCTCTTCGCGGGGCCTGGCCCCCCGGGGGGCGGCCGGGGCCCTCGTCGCGGGGGCGGGGCGCCCCTGGGGCCTCTGGCCCTCAGGGCCCATGGCCGGGACCACTTCAGCGGGGCTGGCTGCCGGCGGAGCCCACGGGCTCGTCTCCGCGGCTCTTGAGGGCGTCGGCATTGCGGTGGCTGGGGGATTTCCTCGGGGTCGTCTCTGCTCCTTCCTTGGGGGGGGGTTGCAGATATCCTGTGTCGGCCCCTCCTGGGCGACCTGCTTTAGGGACCCCTTTGGGAGTCCGGGGCTACGGGTCCCCTGACGCCTGCCTCTGTGCTCGGGGAAGGTGGGTCTTTGGTTCTCCACAATCACTATCAAGCTATTTCTGGATAATCTTCACCTAAACTAGTGCACTTTCACATCTCCCACTGGTGCTGGGTCCCAGGTATTAAGTGTTCACTTATATACAGTAATCTTATAATTTATTTATTTATTTATGTTGTGTCACGTTCTTTTTTCAAATATCACATTACACATGTCAGCTTACATAATAATATATATGATTTAGCAATGGCACCTAGGTGTTATTCGAGTGTATCTGTTGCTTTATGTCTGTTGGTTGTGCAGTTCTTTTTGTGTCTCTTTCCAGGTGATGGAGCAGACAGAGGACATTTTATCATTCTCTTCCTTTTATCTCCTCTTTCTTTCACCTCTACTCTTTTTTTTTTTCTTTTCTTTCACTTTTTGTTCTTCCTTTACTCTCCCATTGTCATGTCCATATAATTTGAAATTCTCCTTGCAGGAATCATAATAAAAAAAAAAAAATAAAAATAAAAAAAATAAACAAGGTGGCTACTATAATGACGAGGCCTTCGCTTGTTTATGATGTGTACACCAGAGGGTGCTAAAATCTCAAGCGATAATTTTAACTTTCTAATAAAACAAATTCTTAGTACAAGATTATTTGTATGACAAAATACACCTTATAATTAAGGATGAGAATATTTTTTTCCAGTCCTGTTTGAACAAATAATAAAACTAATAGAGTGCATTCAGACAATACAGATAAATGTTGCGCAATAATATATTCCCGGACTTCTGTGCATATCCGATGATGACGTCAAGCAATACAATGGGGAGAATGTAAAACGCATCAATTTCTTCCAGAAAAGTCTTCAATATTTTCTATACGATATAGTTTAGCATTCTTAATTATTTAGCATTCTGATTTAAGGATAGAAATAAGTATTTTCAGTAACGTAATTACATTATTTTTTGGTGACCTGGAAGTTATTCTGTTCGCGCGTGCGCAAATGAGCTGATGGAATGGATCGTGCTACCGGTACGGATCGGGTAGTGACACCGCTCAACGTCGGACTTTTTTTTAATTATTACACACTAACTCTGTAAAACGGGCCATATAGGGAAGCTTAAAAGTATAATGTTCTCGCCTCAAATGATCTGAAAACGTACTTTTAAAGAACAACAGCAGCGGAAAAGGTAATTTTTAACTTACCACTGTGAGCTCTGTTTGCGCTGTCCACAATCAAGCTGCGGCCACGGTGCATTCTGGGAAAGCGGTCAGTCTGAAGAATGCACAAGTCTGCTCTGATGCAGGCTCGTTTCTGGGGAGCTAGACCTTGGCTAATATTTGTGAAGCTTTGCCGGTGACGCCGCCCCCCTCCCCGGCATCGTTTTAACATTACCGGCTCCAGTCAGACGGACCAAGTGGAAAAAGAGGAACTAAAAAAATAAGACGTAGAAATACACAAAGTGGAAAAAGAGGAGAAGGAAAAAAAGGGCAGGCGAAAATCCTTTGGGTAAAAAAACAGTTAGAAAAGTTAGAGGCAGAAATAAATAATTGTTTCAGAAATAGAAGGATGTTAAAATAAAACAAAAATAAATATTTTTGGTGGAGTAAAAACATGGTTTAAAAATGTTGCTTTAAAAATACGAAGTAGAAATAGACGAAGTGGAAAAACAAGAGAAGGGAAAAATAAGGGCAGGCGAAAATCCTTTGGGTAAAAAAACTGTTAGAAAAGTTAGAGGCAGAAATAAATAATTGTTTCAGAAATAGAAGGATGTTAAAATAAAATAAAAAGAAATAGGCTATTAATGGTGGAGTAAAAACATGCTTTAAAAATGTTGTGGTGTAAATCAGTATGAAACAAAAATAAAAACATCTTTTAAATATGTTGGTGTGAATAAATATGAAACAATTAAAAAGGTTGCAGTGGAAATACGGAACAGAAAAACCCCACTTGCAATAAATACACAAACACAAAATAAAGACTTAATGAAAAATGTATAAAAGAAAATAAGTGGGTTAAAAATAAGTTAGCGTAAAAGCAAGAAGAAAAGTAAAAATAAAAGTGAAAGTTAAAATATATATTTTTAGATGAATAATTGATCAATTGTTGAACAAATATCTTCTTTTTATTATTTTGTCACATTTAATGGCACACAAATTCATATTATTAGCTACTTTTTCAAGCACACAAATTCATATTATTAGATAATTTTTCAAGCAATTTTATATTATTAAGTCCTTCATTTATTTCTGTATGTATTTTTAATTATGGCAGGATTGGTCGTCCATATTATATATGTATATATATAACCTTTTTCAAAACAGGGTAACAACAGTCAAGACCATATACATAAACAAGCCAAGAATATATTTAAATGAAGAAAGACAAAAGAAGTTAAAAAATGCTAGCAATTGTACTTTTGTTGCCAGGCCAAATCTAATTAACCCAGTCTCATCTTCTGAGCAGATAAAGCATCCAGATAGTCCAAAAAGGGATCCCCTGTGTGGTAGAAAAGGGATGCTTTGTCCTTAGGTGCTGTGGAAAAGGCGTCCATTGGCACAGTAGCTATCACAGTCTGTAGCCACTGATTGATGGCTGGAGCTTTATCAGAAATCTACAATACCATAATACACTTTCAAGCGCAGTGCAACAGTATGTGAAAGGAGATCTATGTTACGGAAATTAGCAGGTAATCATTTAGTCCCAACAAGCAAGTCCTTGGACCCAGTAGCAGTTGGAACTTAAATATAATGCATATAGGGTGACCACCCGTCCCGGATAGCGCATGCGAGCACAGCGTTTGAAGCCCAATTCATGCGTCCCGCAAATTGAGACCGTGTCACGCATAATCAATGCTTTCTCAAAAAAAAGTTGGTCGCTCTATCCACCTTATTTTCGAACGCGGAAGTAATTATGGCCACAGCTTCAAACTATTCATGACTGAGAGGATGACATGAAGAAGTGGCCTCATAACGTACAAGGACATTTTAACCTGTTTTGTGTCGTCACTTGGTGCGGACGGCTCCATGGACCGCGGAACGCATTTCAAATTGACGGGCCCATCAGGCAATACTCACAATACCACTACCCATCCCATACGCACGCGCGCGCATACACATAAAACACCAGCATCCCCTTGATCACGCAACTGATTTGCGTCACATGACACAAAACAAGCCAATCCATTGTTAGACACCAGAATTTATTGCTTTCTCATAGGCTGTGGTCCCTGAGCATGATAAATGTGTCTGCCATGTTATAATTAAAATCGGCACCGAATTTTTATTTAACTTTTTTTCTTACGTTCCAGCACACACGCCCCGGATTTATTTCCACTTACAATCATTATATTACAGCTAACACCGTATTTACAGAATAAAAATACTTTAAAAAGAAAAGTCAAACTCACCCCTGCTCTAAATATTCCCGAAAAAGTGTCTCCGTCTGTCATTATGCTGGAGAAGTCCCTGGCTATCCTCAAAGCATCCACTGTGGTCAAAAGATCCCTGTGTGTGTGTGTGTGTGTGTGTGTGTGGGCGCACATCAAGCTATTTAGTCTTTTCTGGGTCATTGTTGATCTCAGATAGGTCTTGATACGACGGAGGGACGAGAAACGCCTCTCAGCACTTGCAGTGGACACGGTTAACTAAGCTAACGAAGCTAACGAAGCTAACAAAGCTAACGAAGCTAACGAAGCTAACGAAGTAGCGGTCATAAGCAGCGCAGAGGTGGGAAAACTTTTGTTTACATCACATGACACAATCAGCCAATACATTTTTAGATGGGATGATTTATCGCTTTCTCATTGGAGAATGATGCTGCTGCCATAGACTACTGTGCATTTGAAAAAAATAGCTATTGAATATTTTAATTTTATTTATATATATTATTTTACATGTTTAATCATCAAAAGTTGGTAGGGCCGCGGCCCTACTGGCCCTACCCGTTCCGTGGTCCATGGACGGCTCTGCAGTGCGACTTTACTGAAGCGAACCTCCGCAGTGAAAGAGTTGGATCGGTGTTAATAAATATCAACAAGGATAACCTGGTATTCATGGAGGCTGATGGCCGTTCAAGCCAAAACTAGTCCGACGTTCACTCTGCTGGATCCTGACTGCATCTACCGGCTCTACCGAGACGACCGGAGCGCTCTGGTGCTGCGGCTACAGGGGAAGCCTTCAGTCATGCAGCTGCGATCTTATGGAAGGTAGGCTAATGAATGGTCTGATTCAGAAACATCCTGGCTGTTGGCTCGTTGTGATTAGATTGCTGGTCAGTTAATTTTGTAATGTTTTGGATTAAACTGAT
Organism: Fundulus diaphanus; assembly: GCA_037039145.1. Classification (NCBI taxonomy): domain Eukaryota; kingdom Metazoa; phylum Chordata; class Actinopteri; order Cyprinodontiformes; family Fundulidae; genus Fundulus; species Fundulus diaphanus. Next base: position 9,665,505 of record CM073132.1, read on the forward strand.
GTTATAAGTGGACATCTAAACATTCTGCCCACTTCATGTTTTGGCTTGAAAAGGTTTGAGTCCTAAAGGTGACCCCAAAGTCCTAAAAGTGTCCCCAGAACACTGAACAGTTTTTTTTTTTCCTGCGCCTGCCTTTACCAACATCCAAGTTCACCATCCTTCCTCCCCCTTCTCGTTCTGTGAACCTCTGGAGTCGTGAGTTAAGACTTTTTTACAGTTCCTGTGGTGTAGAGCAACTACTGTTAATCCTTTAATTTTAAATTATAATATATTTAAAGTGAATAAATTGTAATGAAAAATAAATACAATTAAATAGCTAACGTAAATCGGAATTGGAAGTGCATCTGTTCATTGAATGTTCAAAGTATTATGAATCTTTATTTAGAAAGAAATACACATTGGTTGGCCTATTCATGAGCATACATCAGCAATTACACATGTTTATGGGAATAGGGCATTATTAATATACCATGTAAGGTGGTATGTGCTAGAAATGTGTAAACCACTATCAGTGAGTCTGCCCGTAAGGTGGGGGCACCGCCGCGCCAAGCAGTGTCCCACTTTGTCCCTCAGAAACATACCCCTTGTCCCCCCTTGGGCTTATTAGCAGGTGGTCACCCTAAATGCATAGCTTATAAATAACTGATCCCCAAAACTGTAGAACAGGACAACTCCAGAGGCAATGAAAAAAGAACCAACAGCAGACTGCCATTTGTTATTGTTGTGCAATTACACACTGTTTTCAAGTTACTTAATGTTTAATAAATAACTCTCTGTCTGTTAGGTATTGTCCGGTGAATATCAGTTCCAGAGCTGATATCAGGACAATAGTTGAAAGGGATGATTCGAGCACTGGTGTTCTTTTAACAAACTGCAAAAACTCTGCACACATATAGAATAAGAAGTGACAACTTCTCTTCAATTTCAAGAATTTATTAACAGAAATAAAATGAACATCCAGAGAACATCACTATATAATGCTGTTTATCTGAATGAACACTATATTTCAATCAACAAATCCTCTCTACGAGGCTAGTGAAACATAACTAAAACTACTAAGCAAAATGAAGCTAAAAAAGAAGCTAAGAAACCGTACACACGAAAGAAACAAAGGACAAAATAAAGTGGTTGATCATCATCGGAATAATTCAGTGAATCCTGGATCACTGCAGATCTGAGTTAAAGAACCAAAGTTCATCTTAAAGAATGTAAATTGAGGTTAAATTAACTTAACTAATTGAGAACAACATTTGGTATGTGTTTCAACTCATTCACAATGCAAATACTAAGTTAAATTATTTGATGAAATAACATTTTATCTGAGTTAAAAAACCAAAGTTCATCTTAAAGAATATGGAATAATCTTAAATTAGCTTAACTAATTCAGAACAACATTTGGTATGTGTTTCAACCACTGATCTCTATTATACACTGGATTGCTGATTTGCCCGAAAAACTGAAGTCACTGGCCGCCATCTTGCTACTCCCTATTCTCACAGAATCCCATAGGATTTGGTTGCAACAACAAGCAGTTTTCTGGCTGTGTGAAAACATTTCACAGGTAATTCTACAGTCAGTGGATGTACTAACACTATCAACTACTAGGAAATGATGTGCTGAAATATTTTACATGTTATTCATATTAAATATATTTATATGTATATATAAATATGTGTATATGTATATATGTACAGTATATATATATATATATATATATATATATATATATATATATATATATATATATATATACACTCACCGGCCACTTTATTAGGTACCCCATGCTAGTAACGGGTTGGACCCCCTTTTGCCTTCAGAACTGCCTCAATTCTTCGTGGCATAGATTCAACAAGGTGCTGGAAGCATTCCTCAGGAAATTTGGTCCATATTGACATGATGGCATCACACAGTTGCCGCAGATTTGTCGGCAGAACATCCATGATGCGAATCTCCCGTTCCACCACATCCCAAAGATGCTCTTTTGGATTGAGATCTGGTGACTGTGGAGGCCATTTGAGTACAGCGAACTCATTGTCATGTTCAAGAAGCCAGTCTGAGATGATTCCAGCTTTATGACATGGCGCATTATCCTGCTGAAAGTAGCCATCATGGGTTGGGTACATTGTGGTCATAAAGGGATGGACATGGTCAGCAACAATACTCAGGTAGGCTGTGGCGTTGCAACAATGCTCAATTGGTACCAAGGGGCCCAAAGAGTGCCAAGAAAATATTCCCCACACCATGACACCACCACAGAACTGCCGCTCACTGGATGTTTTTTCTTTTTCGGACCATTCTCTGTAAACCCTAGAGATGGTTGTGCGTGAAAATCCCAGTAGATTAGCAGTTTCTGAAATACTCAGACCAGCCTTTCTGGCACCAACAATCCTGCCACGTTCAAAGTCACTCAAATCACCTTTCTTCCCCATACTGATGCTCGGTTTGAACTGCAGGAGATTCTCTTGACCATGTCTACATGCCTAAATGCACTGAGTTGCCGCCATGTGATTGGCTGCTTAGAAATTAAGTGTTAACGAGCAGTTGGACAGGTGTACCTAATAAAGTGGCCGGTGTATATATATATATATATATATATATATATATATATATATATATATATATATATATATACATATATGTAAATATATATATATATATATATATATATATATATATATATATATATATATATATACATATATGTAAATATATATATATATATATATATATATATATATATATATATATATATATACATATATGTAAATATATGTTTTTGTATATTGTTATTTATATATTTATAAATGTTATTTATATACAGGACTGTCTCAGAAAATTAGAATATTGTGATAAAGTTCTTTATTTTCTGTAATGCAATTAAAAAACAAGAAATGTCATACATTCTGGATTCATTACAAATCAACTGAAATATCGCAAGCCTTTTATTGTTTTAATATCGCTGATTATGGCGTACAGCTGAAGAAAACTCAAAAATCCTATCTGAAAATATTAGAATATTTCCCCAGACGAAGTAAAAAAAAAATTATAACAGCAAAACAAAATCAAACATTTGAAAATGTCCATTAATGCACTCAGTACTTGGTTGGGAATCCTTTTGCACAGATTACTGCATCAATGCGACGTGACATGGAGGCAATCAGCCTGTGGCATTGCTGAGGTGTTATGGATGCCCAGGATGCTTCAATAGCGGCCTTTAGCTCATTTGCATTGTTGGGTCTGGTGTCTTTCAGCTTCTTCTTCACAATACCCCACAAATTCTCGATGGGGTTCAGGTCAGGGGAATTGGCAGGCCAATCAAGGACAGTAATGCCATGGTCAGTACACCAGTTACTGGTGGTTTTGGCACTGTGAGCAGGTGCCAGATCTTGGTTGTGCAGCGTTTCCTGCCACATTTCCCCCTTCCAACACACTTTTTGTGAATGTGCTTTGAAACTGCACTCTGTGAACAGCCTGCTCTTTGAGAAATTTCTTTTTGTGTCTTACCCTCCTGATGGAGGGTGTCAATGATGGTCTTCTGGACAGCAGTCAGATCAGCAGTCTTCCCCATACTTGTGATTTAGTTTACTGAACCAAGCTGAGTGTTTTTCAAGGCTCAGGAAACCCTTGCAGGTGTTTCGAGTTAATTGGACGATTCAAGTGATTAGTTGAATAGCCTACTAGTATACTTTTTCACGATATTCAAATTTTCTGAGACAGTCCTGTATATATATATATATATATATATATATATATATATATATATATATATATATTAGTGCTGTCAGTTAAACGCGTTATTAACGGCGTTAACGTAAACCCATTTTAACGCCGACAATTTTTTTGTCGCCGTTAATCGCGCGTCAAAACACACACACCGTTCCCTAATGTTTTTCCCCCCGCCGCGCTCTCCGGACTGTGTTTCTTTTACCCTCGGCGCTTTCCGTAATTTCAAGAGTGCTAGAGAACTGTAGCAAAACAGACCCGCGCTCACTGTTGCCAAAGACTGTTTATTTCATGCGACTTTGGGCTTCTTTTTTCTAAAAGTGCTTCTAAATTTCATGAGTCACGGGTCACGGTTTTTTTGGGCAGGTTTCTGAAAGTGAAATTGCTTATTTAGGCTCTAAAATAAGTGACGAAATAGGGGTTATTATGAGACCTGCCTGCACTACATTTGAGTGTATCCAGCTGAAATATCCCTCCGCCATAGGAGCCGTCGGTAGTAAAGGCAGACAGAGCAACTCTGCTCGTATTTTCTGCAGTTTACGGTGCAATAACCGGTGATAACTGCTGAAAGTAGATTACATGGTGCAGATCACCATTTTAAGCAGAGATTGGTTCTGAAGAGGAATTTTTACACGTTGATAACAGAAACCCCAACCCATAAACCGTACTTTAATGCTTATTAATTTGTTGTCTCTGTATTTGACAAACCAAGGATGAATCACGTTGCCAAACGAAGTACCTGGAGTTACTAATCAGTTCCTAAACAGTCTCTTTCAAGTGTATTAAGCTCCTGGCCCAGTTGCAAGCAAATTGTAAGACTGGAATGACCTGGAAATTTAAAACCTTTTTCCAGGCTTAAACTCTATGAATATGGATAGAAACAGCAAGCAGAAATATTCAAAGAAATTATTGTTGTTGGTGTGAAAGCTCAGAATTAGATGTGTGTGAGAGAGAGAGTGAAGAAATGAACAAAACTTATGACTTTATTGAAATGTACAATTTTATATGTTTATGCATAATACCATGTCTATCTTTGTTTAAGAGGCAAAAAAAATATATCGGCATGAAAACAGGTATTTATTTACACATTTGTTTACACATTGTGTAAACATCAGGGCGTCATGATTAGTCATTTAGCCATTATAGTCCAGAGTATAACATTTGGCACCAGGATGTTTTCATTCCAATTCTGAAAAGTGCTTGAAAAAAAACAAAATAAAAATATTTTTTGTACAAGCATGTATTTTATTAGTGTCATTTATTGCAAAATTGCATATTAAAATGCCCAAACAGGCTATTACACTTTCAGAAATAAAAGGATAAAATATGCGATTAATTTGCGATTAATCTCGAGTTAACTATCGACATTATGCGATTAATCGCGATTAAAATTTTTAATCGTTTGACAGCCCTAATATATATATATAAATAAATAACATGCAAAATGTTTCAGCACATGACTTTCTCAGTACTTGATAGTTTTAGTACATAACATAAAAGTATATGGCATTTGACATTTTAAAAGTTTTAAGCCCCCCCTGAACATGAGAAAATCCTCGTTATTCAATGCTGTAGTGCACACATTAGCTAGTTACTGGGGGAAAATAGGGAGTACCAATATGGCGGCTGGTGGCTTCAAAGCGACTCGTTCTAACAGCGGGCTATTAGCAATCCAGTGTATAATAGAGATCAGTGGTTTCAACCCATTCACAATGCAAATCCTGAGTTAAACAAAACATTATTTGATGAAATAACATTTTAAAGAAGGATTTTCTCAGTAAACATCAGTAGACTTTAGAACGTTCGAATTATTAATGCGATTAAACCTCCTGGAGGCTACGGGTCGCTGTAGCGATCGGTCGCTAAAATCGGCTGTAAAGTCATACAAAACACCTTTAAATCGACATTAATATTCTATAATAATGCGGCAATAACGTTCATAGCACTATTTAACAATGGTGGTGTCATGGTTTTTATATGTTTTGCCCACATGCAGACACAATACGGAAGACAGAGCGCAGTTTAAGATGTTTATTTAAGTTCAGGCTGCAGAGAACGACACAGTAGACCTATCGAGGTCTGAACGTCAATGCTGGAGAAACTGCGGGAAGAAAGAGGAGATGGATTATGAGAGATCGAACCAGAGGGAAATCTCCAGAAGCCGAGCCGCTTCCTTTTAGTTGGGTTGATCTAACCGGGGAAGTAGTGCCGAGGGATCGAATGCTCACGATGGTTAACAGGTGGCTAGCAGCAGGAGGGCGGGCTGATGGTAAGTCGGCGAGGAATCCGGAGCGAGCCACGGCAGACAGAGGTGACAGATGGATTAACCAGAGAACGGAGGGAACCAGCAGCATCCAGGGAGGGGAAACCTCGAGCCCGACTTGGTAACGCCAAGGGAGTAAGAGGAGGAATGCCAGAGCAACATCTGAGCGTAGTGGATTCAAGAGAGGCTGGTTCGTCGAACGAGAAGTCAAGGCGGGTGAGTATCCAAAAAGCCAATCTAAGAAAAAACAGGAGATCCAAAATTAGTCAGATGTCTGAGAACAAAGACTCACAAGTACAGATTTCCAGGATCAGGTCTGAGGCCACGTCGTACCACGACTGGTTAAGGCTCTGGCGTCTTCTATCTGTCTGTGCTTTCCTTAAGACGCCAGTGAATTACTGCTCCAACGAGTCGCAGGTGTGGACCACGCCCCCTGGCTGACTAGAACCACCTGGGGAGCAGAGTTAGAGCACCAACACACAGAGAACCCTGACAGGTGGAGCGAATGAAACAAACTTTATGCTCAAAACGCACCGTAGTCGTATATCCGGGAAAGCGGAAGTTATCCGGAAGCTAAAAGCATTAGGCTAGCGGACATAAATGAGATAATTCAACCATTCAGTTTTGACTAAACTTTTGTAGACAAAACAAGGGGCAACATCTGAAACAGATACAACAGACAAGGAAGAATGGTCATCTTAACTAGGTGTATATGACCTAAAAGAGACAGAGGGCCAGACCCGGCTGCAGAAACAAATTACAGGGGGGGCATTCCATTTTTTTGGGGGGCACACTTTTTAAAAAAAATGGATATGCTTCAGGCTGAACAGTTGCTCTGTGACTACCCCTACAGTGCTGATAAAGAAATTCTCAACAAAATCCCAAAATCTAAAAAAAACGAACAAACAAAAAGCAATAGTGTAGTCAGTGTTGCCAAATTAGGCAGGTTTCCACCCAATTAGGCTTCTTTTGAACACATTGAGGTGGAAAAAAAATAGAATATGGGCAGGTTGTAAAAATTTGGGAAGCTTTTCACCACATTTGTTGGGCTTTTAGAAAGAATTACTAACAAAATATATCAAAATAATAATGTCTGGAAGAAAACTAAAACCATTTTAATAAAAAGCCATCTCCTTCAACTCATTTTACTGGTCAATTTATTTTTTAAATAAGTCGAATCTGTTGAATCTGACATCATCAATGAATAATAGTTATAATGAATAATATTGATCAATAGTTATAATAAAACAAGAAAAGATTAATCAAGTGTCACTATGAAATTGTATTGGTTAATGTAAACGTCCCAAGAGGGGTTGAGTTCTACTGATCAACTTAAAAATATTTCATGGCTGTGTGAAAGAGAAATGTTTGGCTGAGCTATACTCTATAAGAAAATTAAGTTTATATTTAGATTTACAACTCATGCTGGGAAGCTATTGATAAAACTTTTTTTTTTCCAGTTGATTTATCATGATTGTTAAAGTTATCTTGTGTGTTATTTGGTTGTCTGATTGTACATTTTGTGTGGAGCGAAGTTTTTTTTTGCTTCAGCGCAGTTGTGTGCTAATGACATGTTCTTATGTGTTTAATATTTCTGTGCTTTTAACATGAATATTTGGGCTTGTTTTTTTTTTCTTTTATGTTGGGCAGGTGTTATGCTGGTTTGGGCTGGAAACTAACAGTGAGATAGGGCAACCTGTAGTGCTGTGTCTTGACTCAAAATTCCAGCATAAGCTACACCCAGATTAACAAGAGCGCTGGTGTCAGGCTGAACACTGACTGAAGTAAAAATTCATACTAGAAGAGGTTCTGTAATTACAGCAGCTAGGAGAACAAGGATCAGAACAAAGCAGAATTCCCATCTGCCTGCAAGTAACCCAAGTTTCTTCAGTTTGGCAGTTTTCCTGCTTGGTTCTGCTCCTTGTGCTCCTAGCTGTTTAGCTAACCCTCCTAGCGTGAATGTTTACTCCAGTGTTGACTTCAATGTTTCAAACAGAAATTAATAGCACTGCTTCCAGCTCTCTATCGTTTGCTTCGTTGTCTCTTCTTGTAATTGTTTGGTAATCAGACTGAATATCCATCCCGCTCTACCGACTCCGACAGTGACCACAGCCGAGCCGCGGCTTCTCTGAAGGCTATAAATGTATGAACCACCGACCCGCCCCTCTCCAGCTGTGATTGGCTAGCATGTTGCCTTCAGTCGTTGATTTGATTGGTTGAATTGTATAATTGACATATCAAAGATAGTACTAATAGAACGATGGTCACTCCGAAGTGAAAAAAAAAGAAAAAAAGACAGCTTCCAGTCCAGGGCGGGCACGGCTGGCTCAGCGGGCGGGCGTGGCCCCCCAATGCCGCCGGGTCTGCAGAGGGCGGCTGCACCACCTGTCCAAATCGCGAATGATGGACTGAATAAGAGGTGTATAGTTCAGATTATACAAGTCTTTTAGGTGTGAAGAGATCTTTATTCCTAAATAGGTAAAACCCAATGGGGACCAACGAAAAGGCTGAGAAATATTTGGGTCAACCCCATGTATACCAGGGAGAGGCATAGCCTCGCTTTTAGAGAAACTGATCTTGTAGCCTGAAAGAAGCCATACTGAGATGAGAGATTACCGTAATTAGTTTAGGAATTGAATAAATTGGAGAATTTTGAGAAATTAAAATGTCGTCTGCGTAAAGTGAAATCTTATGTTTAAAATTGTTCAAGTGGAGTCCTTCAATACTAGCGTTCTTCCTAATAGCTGCGGCAAGGGGTTCCATGACCAGGGCGAATAACAAAGTTCTCAGCGGACAATCCTGTTGACTGCCCTGCCCATTACTGGAATTACCTGATCTGTGACCATTAGTAATTAGTGCTGAGAGAGATGAAGGATATAAAATCTGGATCCATTTAACATAGTCATCACCTAGACCAAATTCTTGAAGTGCAAAAAAGAGATACGGCCATTCCAAATGGTCAAAGGCTGTCTCTGCATCAAGAAAAATGACTAGAGCCTCTGGACTAAACAATGATGAATCCTGAATAATATTGAGCAGGCGCTTTAAGCTGTGTGAGGAATAGTATACCCATATAAAACCAGTATGATCATTCTTGACAACAGAAGACAGTATTGTTTCAAAATGTGTAGCCAGGACGTTAGCAAGTGTCTTCAAATCAAGATTCAAAACAGATATAGGCCTATATGAGGCACAATCTTCAGGAGGTTTCCCCTTCTTCAAAACTAGAGACATTAGCCTCCATTAAGCAGGGAGGAAGAGTACCTGAGGTGTCTAGACCTGTGTTGTGGGGTTTGCCTCTGTGCCCTTCAGCTCTCCCTCTGCCTCTGTGGCAAATGGAGGCGATCAACATCTCCATGTGCTATGCCTGAAATGCCATGACGGGTGATGTAAAAAAATTAAATATAGGCAGATTCTTGTTTTAAACATTTTACTCAGTGAAGTGAGTATTTGCACTCTGTTTTTTGTATGAATGATGGAAATAATGAAGAAAAGCAATAAAATAGAAATGCTCCCTCTAATCCAGGTAAGGGATCCTCTGTTCACAGAGACAAATTTACTTCTGTTCCCTGAGGAGACCGACTGCGGATAGGTTGTGTACCTGTTATGTGGCATTCTGCCAGGAACATCATGAGACATCAAATGTCTTCACAGGCTACCTCACACACCTGCCACTCAACCAGCACATGCTTGCTTGTTCACACCTTTGGAGCGTGCACCTGGCACTCATGAAGACCTGTTGAGAATTTCATTTGGAGATGGTTCAATGTAAGAATGGTGTATCAGACTTCTGTCCTGCTTTTAAAAACAACGCATGGATATGTTGTTTTGTTTTATCTCTCCTTGCCTATTAACTCTAATCTATTGAAATTCTGCTTCAACCAAACCATATCACAAACGGGGAGGATAATGTGATCCAGTCCAATGTTGTACATTATAAAGAACATTTTTAAAGTACATCAATTTAAAAACAACAACAACAATTAGATAAGATAACATAAGATAAGTTAAGATAAGAAATATCTTTGTTACCACACAATGGGGAAATTAGGCCGTGATAGTGGCAAACCACATAGACAGCATTACACACTAAATCAGTAATGGAAAAAAAACAAGCTAATCTAATTTAACGTTAGCTCTAAAGCAACAGAGAATGAACTTATCTGGGAAAAAGTAAAAATAAAACCAGAATAAGTATTGCACCATTATTGATAACATGGCATAATAAGATAAAAATGAAATGTTGAAGTTAAACAGAGGAGATATATTACAGTCAGCTGGATGTAGCCTGACTCACCAAACATGGATCACTGGATACAAAAGATTAAGCACGTATATACAATGGAACAACTAACTGCTCAACTAAAATGAAAGGTCAGAACTTTGAAAGACTGTGGAAACCCATTGTGACTTAATTAAGGTGCAATTCTCTTTCTTACTGTCATATTTTTTGGACTATAAGTCACACTTTTTTTCACAGTTTGGCCAATCCTGCTACTTATATTCAGCTGCGACTTACATATCAAATTTAAATGATAATTCATATTTACCAGCATGAACCAAGGAGTAAACACTACCGTCTATAGCCACAAGAGGGCTCGCTAGTGTTGTGAAAACTACCCTGCTCCTGTACCACTTAAAAATTAATTCAAACATTAAATTATAGACAACAAAGACTGAACACGTTTGTATGTTGTTTTGCTGTTTCAGTATGCATTCACTGCGTGGCGCAGCTCGAAGGGCCCAGACAGCGACAGAATCCTGTTAGCGAGTTGCCTGTGAAGCTAATAACAGCTAACGCTAGCTTACAGGTCTGTTGTCTGGGCGGGTTACAGCTGATGGAGAAGTCTGCAGAGTAGAGGGTACACAGAGGTTGTGCCAGCACAGTTCCTTGAGGGGCTCCCATACTGCAGACCAACCTGTCAGAGACACACCCCGTGTCCTCACATACTGTGGTCGACTACTGAGGTAGCACCTCAGGAACCTGGAGCTGATGCCACCAGCACCTGCAGCCTTCCTCACTTTCGCAGAATGTTCCTTTCCTGGAGTGAACTAATTCTGACGAAATATCTAGGTATTCATCTTAAGACGGCTCTGGAGAAGGTATTTCCTTACAATGTAATAAATTTGAAAAAATTATAACCTTTGTAAGATAGAGTAGGAAAATGTTACCAAGTTCATTTTTGGTCTGCTAGAAGATTGAATGCTGAAATTGAAACAATTAATGTTTTGGCAGAATATTATTATCAAGGGTGAGAAAATTGGCGAAAACTGGAATGTTTACATGATTGTTTAAAAGTTAATTAGGTGGTCCTTTTCAAATAAAAACACATAGAAAGTGATGGTTTATATTTTCTATATTCAAAAATAAATATAGTTGACAAATGCTGAAAATTTCAGATAAACATTTAATAATCTTTAAAAATGAAAGAAATAAGATGTAAGGTGAGTTTGTTTTACTCTCACAATCTCTGTACAATCTAGATATCTGATCAACATGGTCAACTGTTCCTGGTTGGTATCAGCACTCAAGAACAGATGCCCTGATGTCTCAAAAAAGAAACATATTTGGGTGAGTGTAAAAATATCTTTGACATTACACCATGCCTTAGTTACGCACTGATGTGATACGTTATGGGAGAAACAATACAAACTTTATGTAAGAAATGTTACAACCATTGTTTGTAAAGGACAAAAAAAAAAAACAAGCCTTTAAGGTAGTGTCCAAAAGTGCAAAGGTCACAGAAAACCACAGGGTGGCAGTATTGAACACAGAATGAAACACTCAACTAGGGTAAAGGAGGAAGGGAAACAGAATAAAAATGCTGTTTTTTCAAAGGTTCCAATTGTTTGAAAATGAGTGTAAAACTGACTCATATGTTTGATTTGAATGCATTCCTTTATTTTAGTGAAAATGAAATAACCAGTTTTTGAACAAACACCAACCTGGGGCCCAATCAGTAGAGAATGTGTGTACTTTTCCACAGTTACACTTAGTACAGATATTTCCAGTCTTGTGCCACACCCTTTAGCAAAAGTCCCTCCTCTTGTCTCTTTTGTGCCGCAGGTTGATAAGGAAGCTAAATGTGACGTCAAACTAGGGTACAGGAAAATAATCTGTATTGCCATGGAAACCTATCTCCCTTAGTTTCTCTGTGATCTCTGGGACATGAGAATATGAAGGCTGTGTCTTTGCAAAGGATGGAAAGGTTTTGAAACATAATGCATTGTGCACATGACATTGTTTAGATTATTTTATTGTTTCCCTTATTGCACTATTTGAAGCCCGTTTTATTCTGCGATTTAGGAGCAGGAAATCCTATAATCTAACAGCATCGTGAGTTCAAAGATATGTTACCATAGATATAATTAGAATAGAATAAAATACATATAACCTTTTTGTCCATCATTGGGGATGATCAGGTGTACCAGTGACAAAGTGAAAGGCAAATAGAAGCATGCAGATAAACACAAAGGTAAAAAATATAAAAACAAAAATACTGTACAGCAATGGCAAATTTACAGTATAACCAAAAAGAAGACTTAAAGTTATTAAAAAAGATCATATTCAGATTCAATGTGCAACTGAGTAGGATAATTTACCAATTTACAACATGTGCATGTACTTTTGTGCATAAAAAACAGATTGTTTACAAGAAATTAAAAAGAACTATAAACAAAGGCAGGAATGTGAACACTTATTCAGTTTGTTGGGAGCGGTGATTGTTATAAAGTAAGAAGTGGGAGGAAGGATCTGTGATAACACTTCTTTGTAAACCTAGGATGCAGCAGTGTTTCTTTAAAGGAGCTCGCCAGCTCTGTACTAGCTTCATGAATGAGGTGGGAGCCACTGTCCAACTGTGATGTTATCTGTGCCAGGCTCCTTCTGTTTTTCAGAACCTGCACTAGGTTGAGGGGGTATTCTAGGACAGAACTAGCATTCCTGATGAGCTAATCCTCTCATCTATAGATAAGCTGTTGCTCCAACAAACATGGCTGATGTTACAAAACATCTCTGTCTCCTTGGCAGGCAGAGTCTGCTCTGACCCATCCTGTAAAGAGCATTAGTGACTCCATCCAGTTATTGTTCTACTACTTATAAGTAGTAGAGTCCTCTTTCTTAATGTCAGTTCCTTTCATCAGTGTTGATGTGGTGGGTCTTTGCCTGCTGAAATACACTACCACCTCCTTGGTTTTCCAAGTCTGTTTTCCATAAGTCTGTTGAAAGTTCCACCAGCAGGAAGTTGCATACCACTTTTTAGATTTGAACATGAGTCCTTATCGGTCATATTTCAGTGGTCAACTGGTTCAACAGGGATAAGAACCAAAGCAAAAAATACAATTAAATTCAACTATACATCTGATTGTAGTGTTTGTGTGCATGTTTAGCTCAATCATTTATAAATATACTGAGCTTTGAAGAAAAATTGGTATAAAACAGAAATACGAAGAGAGATACATATTGTTGAATGGCCAAACTGACATGCAGCCTTTGTAGTCACGGACAAAATTAAACCATGGATTGTGAGCATTTTACATTCTGTACATTCAGTGGACTAAATAAAGACTAAACACCTACCTCTTCAACGTCTTACCAAAACCTTTTTTTCAATTAGACACATATCAAAAACTAACAAGTGAATGAAAATTCTGAAAACACAACTTTCGTCGAGAACCACTGTCACATGGTTATCTGTAGTCCCACTTGCAGAGGTGTGAAACAGGCTCACCTCACAGCTTACATTGTACAGTTTACAGCACTGATTGGAATTTAGTGCACACCAGTCCATTTCCTTTCTACACACTGCATTCTTTTTCCATTCATTGATGGTTTGAACAAGCACTAACGATCATGCAGGGCAATTAACTGTGAGGCTGAAGGGCGGTTAAGCTGCTTTTGTTTTTGTAAGTTGCTGAAGTCTCCTCTGGTTTCAACCTTCACTTTAACATTCCTGACAGTTTAACAGTCCACCTGATGATATTGCCTTTCTGATTTCATTCACACTTAAAAGAAGGTCCTGCTTTGGCCCAAGATGTAAGGAGAATGAAGCCTGTTTTAACTACACTGCTTACACTGTGATCAACAGGAAATGAACTGTGTGAGGACACGGCGCCATATTTGCCTTTAAAGTGTGAAAACTGGACAGTCTTCAGGCAATACAAGGAACCTTAGGGTAGGGCTACCCCAGCCCAGTCATTTTGAAAATGACTCTGAATGGAAACACAAACACGGAGGACGGTAAACGGTTTATAGGTTTTATCGAAAGATGTTGAAATGGAAGCAAGGGAAACCAGGAGGGCTGTGGTCGCTGACTGTGGGAGAGAAAGCAAACAGGGATAAGCACCGACAGGTAGGTTGTGTGACTGACTCAGAGGCTGAATTATGGGATGGGTGAATGGTTTGGTCCATGGAACAGTGAGGCGCCACAGAGAGGTGTGGCTGACAGTCTAAGCAGTGGCTTATGGTGGGATGCTGGTCGTTGAGCACGTTAGAGGGTGAACAGGTAGACAGTGGTTCAGCAGACCACAAGGAGTCTCCTCAGTAGTACTGGAGAGGGAGATAGCAGGAGTACCAGGAGAACTGTTGAGGTCACGGTCAGGGAAAGCTGCTTGGAACCTTCCAAGGAGGCAGATAAAGAGTAGAAGCTAGGTGAATGTCCAGGATTGAGGTGATAATAGTATTATGAGATGAGCTGAGGCTTTGAAGCAAGTTTCAGGTAATGGAGGGGGTGTTTCCGCAAAGCGTGTATCTAGGCTTGCTTCATTTAGGAGAGGAGCCGAAAATTACAACGGCTTGCTACTCAGCCATACCACGTGACTGTATTCAGTCACAATTTGTTTTTGTTTTTTTGGAGAGTTGCTGTCAGTTCAGGTTTTAAAAGTTCAGTTACGTTTTAAAAGTTTATTGAAAATGATAGTGTCAGTGACTGACAGAAGATGGTTGAGCAGGCTGGTGAAGAAGATGGCAGGTTGAACAGATGAAGCTGACAGGTGGTAGTGATTAATGGTCATGAGGAAACTGTCCAGACAAGGCCAGGAAAAGCAGGCCGATGGCTCACCAGAGTGGGCACAGCTAGCAGCAGGACACAGGAACAAAGAGCAAACTGGAAAAGCACACAGTCACTGGAATTCCTCACTTGAGAGGGCAGGTCACTTGCAAAACTCCTGAGGTCTGGCAGGCTGAGCACACAAGAACTGGGCGCGACATACGGGCAGCGCAAACAAGACAAGATGAGACATTCTGGGCAAATTGTTGTTGTTGTCCTGAAAACACAACACTTCTGCTGCTCTTACATAACTTGCACCACTATGCCACTTTCTTTCCTACTAATGTCAAATAGAACTACCTCAGCCTTTTATTTTATTGGCCTGACTTTGCACTAGTATTTTATTGACTGTCTATGTACAATTCTCACTCTATAGAGTTCTACTGTTCTTCAATTAAGCATTACGTTTTGTCATTTCTGCTTTAACTTTCTGTTCTCTCTCTTTTATCTTCATAGTAGGTACACCTGGTCTGGCGTTCTGTTAAATGTGACATCATCCAAAGAAGACGGCTCACCCGCTATTACCATCTAATGTAGAACAGATTACTGTATCAATGTGTGTTTATGTGCTTTTTTGTCTCTCTTGTTGTGTCTCTGCTCTGTCTTCTGTAACCCCCAGTCGGTCGAGGCAGATGACCGTTCATACTGAGCCCGGTTCTGCCGGAGGTTTTCCTTCCTGTTAATGGGGAGTTTTTCTTCCCACTGTCGCTTCATGCTTGCTCATTATGAGGGATTGCAGCAAAGCCATGTACAATGCAGACGACTCTCCCTATGGCTCTACGCTTCTCCAGGAGTGAATGCTGCTTGTCGGGACTTTGATGCAATCAACTGGTTTCCTTATATAGGAACATTTTTGACCAATCTGTATAATCTGACCCAATCTGTATAATATGATTGAACTTAACTTTGTAAAGTGCCTTGAGATGACATGTTTCATGAATTGGCGCTATATAAATAAAATTGAATTGAATTGAATTGAAAAAAACAAATTTAGCTGCTCTTATTTCTTCATTGTATGTGCCCTCTTATTTACTTATTGTCTTGTCTTCACCGTGGGATAGTGAGAAACGTAATTTCGATCTCTTTGTATGTCTGGAGCATGTAAAGAAATTGACAATAAAGCTGACTTGACGTGACTTGAAATATGACGTTATTTGAGAAACACCCCATTAGAATCCTTGCAAACATGATTTGCTGTTTTCTCTTAGGTAGCAAACTGTGGCATTGTTTGAACATGAGTGCAATGGAGGCAAGAAAAACACAAAATGTAACTACAGATGCCACGACTGAAATCCAGCACTACCTTTCAGAGCCCAATATTAGCAGAATGGAAAATCCGCTGGATTACTGGGTAAGGTAAATCTACTGTACCCCAGGGCCGTGCAGAGACCAATGAAGGGGCTGTGCTCAAAGTAAAATAGGGCACATTTGACTGGATTTTAGTGCTGAATATTAGTACAAATTGAACATAATTTTTGCAGTTCAATGAACCACGATGTATTACAAAATAGCTAAAATAGAGTTATACAATAGATTCAAATCTAGGAAAAGTGATAGAACTCAACACCATACATATGTTTATTCAATACTTTATTAAAATCAGAATTTCACTCTGCAGGACTCCTTTGATTATAGGGAGATATAGAGATATTTCAACCTGCATAGGAGCAAAATATGTCAATTAGAAACCTAGACCATTGAACATATTTATTTTTACACAATTACACTGTTAAAAATATAAACAGAGTGGGCACAATACACCCTTATAGTGTACAGTAATAAAGGCCCTAATAATAAATAAAGCAGCCCGATCAAATCAGAGACACAGACATACATTATTCAATCCATGATTGACAAGACAGTTCATGCACTACTATGTAATTTTAATTAAGTTTCTAGAAATGTCTCATTATAAATGTCTTAAAAGATGGAAAAGGGATAGCATGTATAAAATTGTCTTATTACATTTATACACAGAAACCTACATTAACAGTGGATGGGAGAATTTTTGCATAGAAATATGATATAATCATATAATCATTTTTTAAATATAAATAAAATGTTGCACCTCTGCATCTCATCTCCCTATCAAACAACTCTAATAGAAAAATAGTGATGAGGGTCCGCTGTTGTTAAGGAAGAGGCTTTTTTAGAGACCTACAAAGTCTTTAGCTACCAGCTAGCTGATGGTTTAACAGCAGCAGTGGCTGCCGCCCACCGGTTGCACCCTGCTGGAGAAAAGAAAGAATGCACCACAAAACAACCACACATCTGTACACAGATCTGTGCACCTGCCACCAAAACCTTCTGGGGTGACTGTGGCTCAATGGTTAGAGTAGTTATTTTGCAAGGTTGTGGGTTTGATTCTAGCCTCCCCCTGTCACATGTCAATGTGCCCCCGGGCAAGGGACTTAACCCCAAGTTTCCTGCCAATCTGTGTATTGATATAACGAGTACTGAACTGGGAACCTGATGTTCAAGCCAGACACAAAGTTACGTTTCTTTTAAAAGGTTTATTGAAAGGATGAGTTGTGGCAGATGGAGCTTCAACCACTGATATGTATCCAGCATGGGAAGAGCAAATAACAGAACCCCCCAGGAATCCTTCCTTCAAGGCGGTGCACAAAAACCGCTAGCAAGCAAACCAGCAAGGGCTGGCCAAGGGCTGGTTCCAGGTAGAACACACAAACAAAGAGAATCGGCTAGATCAAATAGACATGTCGGCAGGAATACAAGACGTTCTGGCAGTGAGTAGATGAGAGAGGCAGGTATATATAGGCAGGTGAACAGGTGAGCAGAGTTGACTCTAATTAGTGCAACAGGTGGAGCTGATCAGATACAGAGTGGTGGCTGGTAGATGGCTGATGACTAGTGGCCAATGGTGGACTGAGCTGATTGGATGGTAACTGATGGCTGAGGAGTGGACAGAGCTGATTGGGTGTTAACTGATGGCAGTTGGCTGTGGAGAGTGGAACCTAACTAGTCCAGAAAATGCCAAACCAAAATAAACAAAAACCTAAATCATGATGAATAAATGAGACAAACATAATTGTGCCCCATAGGAGACATTTATCCTTTGTTTATTTTTCTTGTATTTTGGTTATTTCTTTGTTAATTTTTATTTGCTTTTGGCATCTCCAGTAACATAAAGTAACTACATTCAGAGTAGTTATGCAGACAATTTGAAAGAAGGATATGGTTTAAAACAAAATTTAACCAAGAAAAGAAAAGAGAAAGATGTTGTTTGCTATACTTTCCCAGAATCAGCCATATCTTAGAAACATCACATTAAAGGCACACAAAGACAACCAGGGGTCCATTCTTCGTACGTCGCTAACTCAGTTAGCAGGATTTCATTGTTGACAATTTGGCATGATCTTGGATCGTTTGGTTCTTCGAAAGACATCCTGCACTTGTTGTCATAGCAACATGTGCGCCAGCTTAAGCCTGCTCGAGAGCAGGCTTATTTCATGTAAACAAGATTAGATCACGGCTGTATAAGCGGAGGAGATAGGGAAGTCTGCCGTAGCCATGTCCATTTTTACGACTGCAACCTGTTGCGGAAGGTGCAAGAATAATTTGCAGAGTTTTTCGAATTAATCGCATATTGCGCAATAGACAGGATCCTTTAGCGCAGCGCGACAGTGTAATTGTAGAGAGATTTTCTTGGTGGCTGTTATAAACAGACAAACATCATTTAACAGTGGCTTTTAAAGAGGAAAAAGTGGTGTTGGAGCCATAAATCTAAAATATTTAAGTTATTTGTATGATGGTTTGCTTTTTATTTTTATCCTATTCAGTAAGAAGATTTGTTAAGGCCATTTTATTGTGAAGTTTAGTTTACTTTGAAAGGCTTGCTTCCTGTCGAGCCGTATATTGTATTAGCAAAAACTATGGATGGATTATCGAGATACGGAGCAATACAGTTTTACCGTGTAAACTGTGGATGACTTGGAAAAGGAAAATGTTCATTTTTTATGGATAAAGATTTTTTTTTGTTAAAATTCCCAGTTTGCACATGTCCTTTACTTCCCGTGTCTAAGGAATGACACTGAAATTTGGATCTCTTGACATAACAAGTGCCTTTTTAAAATAAAGTATAATAATTAAAGGCTACCATTTTGTAGAATATTCTTGTACTTCACTTTTTTCCCCATGTTCTAGTGGGTCCCGCGGAGGCTCTGACATAAAAGAACAAAGTAAATATGAGATTATTAAAATGCAAAAATTCATACTGTAGAAAGTGATAGAAACATCTACCATGGACAGTATTTACGCATTAATTTGTCTGCTGCTTTTTGCCAGCCCTCTCTCCTGGCTTTAACAGATTTTGAGGTGTTTTAATTAATGACTGAAATTCGGCATAACCTTCCATTAAAAGCTCTTGTTCTGCTTGGGAGAAAAACTGTGGGCGTTCTTTGGCCATGCTAAACAGCCAATAGCAGCGTTGCTGATCAATGTTTCTACTATCGATACATTTCCCCTTTTAAACAAACGCATGAACGCGCAGTTGTCTCAGATAACTCAATCCAGCCATACTAATCATAAACAACAGGTGTGTTCGAAGAACCCAATTAGCCGGATCATGATTAGCCGGATGAAATCATCTTGGATGTGTCATTTGATCTTGGATGTTTTAAGCAACGTACGAAGAACGGACCCCAGGTTTTGAATGCCTTATCTAAATATTAACAAAAAAAAATGTTTCTGAGCTGTTGCTTTTCAGAAGCTGGACGGAGATCCTGAGATACCACCTTTCTTCCAACAGAAGACTCTGATAAGTGAGCTTTTGCAGGCGTACGGTAAGAAGTCATTCCCATAATCAATATTGAACATGCAGGGATAAGGGGATATGACCAAATTAAGCAAAATTTTAACCAATTTAGTCAAGGCAAATTGAGATCTTCCAGTGGAGAAAGGTGGTGGCTTTAAAATTTTTCTATTGGTTTTCTTTTCTACTGACTGTTATTAACACTTCTATCCTGCTTTCTGAAAACTGGTCATTAATTGGAATGTGCTAAGAGGGGATTTGATATCTTTTCGGAGATCCTCAGGTGCTGAATGGGAACCAAATTGCAGAAAATAGTCTTGAAAGGCTGATCCTGGGGATAAATAAAAAAGGTGATGTCTTGACTTCTGCCAAATCCTGTTTTCGATAAAAATTTTAAACAAATATCAGAATGTTTGCAAAAGCTGTAAAAAGGTTTAGCGTGGAAAAGTGGGTCCCATCCCAAGGCTCTCCTGCAGTCCTTCAGCCTCCTTCCCGTCTGCCTGCTCCTGCCTTCCTCATCCACTTGCTCCATCCCGGTAACAGACTCTGGTTTCCTTCCTCCACAACTCATCAACCTTCAATAAACTCTCTAAAACGAAGCTCCATGTGTGGTCTGTGTTTGGGTTCATTGTGACAAATCATGACAAACGCAAAGTGCTTTACATGACTAAAATATAGGAAAATAAAACAGAATAAAAGCAAGTTGGAATAAAATTGAGAAACAAAATAAAACATGGAAAAATAGAAACTAAAAGCAAATATTAAAAACAGTTGGACTACGAAGTTGAACTAATGATGTTTCAGTAAAACAGTTTAACTAGAACAGTCGAAGGCAATCCTAAACAAATGTGTTTTCAATTTTGATTTAAAACAACTCAGGCTTTCAGCGCTTTTACAGTTTTCTGGAAGTTTGTTCCAGATAAGTAGAGCATAAGCAGAGCTGCTTCTCTGTATTTAGTTCTGGTTCTAGGTGTGCAGAGAAGGCTGGAGCCAGACGACCTGAGTGGTCTAGAGGGTTTATACACTGATAACAAGTCTGTGATGTATTTAGGTGCTAAGCCATTCAGGGATTTATAGACTAACAGAAGTATTTTAAAGTCTATTCTCTGAGATACAGGGAGCCAGTGTAAGGACTTTAGAACTGGGGTTATGTATTCTACTTTCTTAGTCTTAGTGAGGACACGGGCAGCAGCGTTCTGGATCAACTGCAGCTGTCTGATCGAACACTACTGTGGGTTAAATGTTTGTTTGTGACTGTTTAACTTTAATTTTGTTTGGACTTATCAACACTACACTGTGGATGAAGAAGTTGGGCAATGTTTATATTAGACAATGTGATATTGCAAAGGCTTCCTTTGGCTGGCTGATGCTGGCTGATTGCATTCTGCTTCTAGTGACAAGACCTGAAGAATGGGGTTCATGAAGATTGCTCTTCAACTGGAAGGATGGTGTGCAGCTGACTAGAATACAGACACAAAAAGAAAACTGGAAATGGGCAGAAACGGTCAGGGCTAACACGGGGGTGATGGAGAACCTTCAACAGACCTTGGAAACTGACCTGTCAGCCACAAAAAACATGAGTTCGACACAAACACACCTTCAACAATCACTTCAGATTTTCTTGCACATGATTACACACAATTAAACACAATTAAGAACAAAATACATTGATAAATGTAACACCTTTCAACGATGCGAAGTTAAGCTATAATAAGCTCCACAAAACAAGATAATTGCATGAAACAGGGAAAACTGCTAAGAAAATGATTTCACACCACAATATTAATTTACGTAGAAGCAACTTTATAAATGATATGACAATAACCAGAGTTGTTAACACATACATATTTTCAATTATAGCATCACGATAGAGGTCGTATATATCCAAATAATTTGAGCACAAAGTAATTCATTCTGACAGCTTGCAATAGAGCACACACCATTTCCACAAGGGTTCAGTATAGACAAATAAGACACATTTTTTTAACAATTACCTAGTTACAATGCACTACAGCTAGAAGGAAAGAATTAAAGCAGAGCCATCTTTACTTTAAAAGAAAATGTGCAACAACAATAAATGCAATTCAGAAGCTATGAGAAAAAGAAAATATAAATAAATACACAATAAATAAAACAAAAAACTTGTTGGCAAAGAAGTTGAAGTGAATGTTACATCAACATGTAATAAATGAATGAATGAATAGATAATTAAAATTAATATTTCAATATAAACTCTGAAACTTTACACTACCAGCTGATGCATAGAAGACATTGCAGAAACTGTACTTACTAGAAAAGTTTAAATAAGTAGACTCGCAAATAAGAAGCAAAAGATTAGGATGCCTCTTAAATCTGCCACACTGGCAGACATCGATAAAACACCACGGACGCTATAGGCTCAGATGGATAAGATTAACATAATGGCTCATTATATTAAGTAAAAATGGTAAATCGAGGGTTAAAGCGACAGCATTATATTACAAATACAGGAAGTAGAGTATTGTGAGGTTTAATATCCCTCCTCTTGAAGGCAAATAACAATTTTTACCAGTTGTTAATACATCTTTATGACATAATAAACATATTGAGCTTAACCAACTGTTTGCGAAGGTTTTTTTTTAAGCAAGGATTATTTAAAGATTTTTCTCTTACCCATACTGATGAAAAGAAATACGGCCATTTAGATCACATTGGACATTCCGGGTCAGCATTCACGTTGTACTGCTAAATTCAGCCAGTTATGCCACATTTTGTTGTGCCCACACACACACACCAGGCTCCCCTCTTGCCTCTGTGGCTGCTCTGAAATGAGTTGCATCCCTTTATTGTAGCCCAGTATAAGTAATGAGCAAGGCAAGCTGACAGCTCTTGACTGCCAGTCCATTCATGCCTGTGAGCGACGGTGCATAGTAGCGCAGCTGTGGTGCCACGTGTGCGCAAATAACCATTTTTTCCAGCCTTCTTTTTCTTTTCACTCATTGTCAGGTTATGGTGAAGCAGGTAGGTATACTAAAGTGATCTATTTTGTTCACTCTTCCCAGTGGCTTGTAGCTAGAGCCTGGAATGCGGCCCGAGCAACGCATAGTTGTAGTCCGACAAATCAAGTTGCACAATAAATGAGCCGCAAGAAGGTGGCAACATGACGGATCTGCAGTGCTCACTAGGCTAATGCTCCTACTAGCTTGTAGGAATCTCTGCACATTTACGATAAATGTGCAGTTCATGGCGCTCAGCTAAGTCTCAGGTCAGCTTTTTCCTGCAATAGAAAGATCAAAAGCATCCTGTTTCCATAGTGGCTGGCTGCCTTCTTCACTGTCTGATTTTGCAGAAAGCAGACTATGCTTAGCTTTGGTTCCAGTCTGAGGAAACAGCTTCTTTCAGATGCTGCTGTCGTTGCAGACGGCAGGAAAAGAGAGTGCAGTGGCTTTCCGGTGTGAAACTTCTGGTTGGGTCTACGGAAAAGAGAGTGCAGTGGGTTTCCATTGTGAACCTTCTGGCAGGGTTCATGGAAAAGAGGGAGATTTGAATATGGTGGAAAACTTTGTAGGATCTCAGGAGGCATCCTACTGTGAGGGCTGTCATAGGAAGGTCCCACCATCTCATATTACTGGTCAAGAAGTCTGTCATGGTGTATCTTAATTCTTACAACAGCTCCCACTTTGCACTTTGAAGTCACTCTGTTGTTGTATGATAGTCTAAAGAAGGTGATGCTGTTGGTTGTCCATAATGTTCTTTAGTTTACAAAGAATCCCTCTTTCAACAGTCATCTTAAGAGGTTCTAGAAGGGTCTCCAGAACAGAAGCTTGTTGACCTTCTTTAGGTACACTGCTCTGATGCTGCTACCCATGATAGCAGAGGAGATCACACTCTCCACAACAGATTGATAGCATACCCAGAAGGATCTAAGCTTCCGCACAAAGTATGGTCTTCTCTGCCCCTTCTTGTAGACAGCTTCATAGTTGTGTCTCCAGTCCAGGTGTTGTCCAGGTAAACAATCAGGTATTTATACTCCACCACCTCCACTTCTCCCAGTATAGTAACAGTGTTGGACATATTCCTGTTTCTCCTGAAATCTACAATCATCTCCTTTGTTTTATCCACAATTAGAATGAGATTATTGCGGCCACATCGTGTCACAATGCGATCCACTCAGCTTCATGTCCATCTCTGATGCACCCAGCTACTGCAGAGTCATCTGAGTATTACTGCAGATGACAACAGTCTGTCTTGTATTGGAAGTCTGAGGTGTAGAGAGTGAAAAGGAATGGTGAGAATACAGACCCCTGTGGTGCTCCTGTGCTTCTGACTACCTCATTAGACACGCAACCCTTCACTCTCACAAACTGTGGTCTGTTTGTCAGGTAATCTGTAATCATGGCGATTGTTGAGGCCTCCATCTGAGTGTTTTGGAGTTTCTGACAAAGCAAATCAGACTGAATTGTGCTAAATGCACTGCAGAAATGAGAGAACATGGTCCCCACAGTGCTGCCTGACTTGTCTAAATGACAGTGGCTTTGTTTAAGCAGGTGTATGATCTTCAACTCCAACTCCATGGCAATAAGCAACCTGCAGGGAGTCCTGATAGTTGCTTGTTTGCTGTCTCAGGTGGGCCAACAGTAGTCTCTTTAGGACCTTTATGATGTGGGTAATTCAGTCTGTCCAGGACCCATTATGAGACCTGCTTCACTACATCAGGGGACACATCACCCTTCAGGAAACTAACTACAGATGCTGTATCCCCGCTGCAGAGCGCCTTTCCATCTGTCTTTGGTCAGTAAATCAATCATTGCTCAATAGAAATATAGCCTAATAATTTTTGTCCAAATATGTAACACAAAAAACATTTTCACACTTAAATAAATGGATGGTGATGACCCTTAACGTGACCTAAATTTCGCTCAAGTTAAGATTGTTCAACTTGAGTGAAATTTTGCTTTGCTCTTTTTGCACATCCACAGCACCCTTCCCAGTTTACTTTGCTCTATTCATCCAATTCCAACGTTCACACCGCTTCAAATGCATCATTCACATCACCGACCGTTAACACACTCCTGATCGTGCCTTTACATAGGGATAAATTGTAAATAATTTGCTCCATTCTCATTGTTCATGTTCGGTGTTAACAATGTGCTAAAGGAGAAATGTCATAACAGACAAAAGACATGGTTAACAAAAAGACACATTATGCATTTTCCTAGGGCTGGACAATAATTCGGTAATGATATATATCGATAGATAGACATATATCGATGATAGAAAAAAAGGGTCAATAAAAAGTTCAATAGAATAACAGTTTTCCTTCCTTATGTATTTTAGCCATGTAGGTTAATATTACAGTCATTACATCCTTCCAACCAGTCACAAACGCAGACCCAGGAATGCTCTGTGACCAAGCTCCATCCCCTTCAGAGTTCAGAGAGAACGCATTCTTTTTTCTTTTTAAAAAATATGTAGTTTTGGTAAAAAGTTGGTTGAATAAAGGGTTGAGTTTGAATTCAGTGTTTGTGCGTTCTGTATCTAAAAACAGGTTGCTAAGCAACAGCATAAAATGGGAGAAGCCTTTCGCTGCAGCGCCTTTTGGATATCCAACTCCGCCCATCCAAGTCGGCCATTTTGATGACGTCATATCCTTTCGCTGCAGCACCCGTTGGATATCCAACTCCGCCCATCCAAGTCAGCCATTTTGATGACGTCATGCGACTATGAGCTTTCTTAAGCTCGAAACAAAACTTACTACCCATAGCAAATCGGAAAACGAACGATGTCGGTAAGTGAAAAATTTTATGTTGTTACTTTGTTGACCCTGCTGGATGAAATATATGTCACAATATATGTCACATCAAATATATGATATTTGATATATTTGAAATATATGATATTTGATGTGACAATCTAGTTTGTTGTTTTCATTAGTTTTCTGCATAACTAATAATACTAACATAGTAGTTTTGTAGGCTACCATTAATTTAATGTTAGCTAGCGCTAGGCCCTGTTTAGTTTAATTATAGATGTTTGTTGTGAACTTGAGTTTATGTAATATCCATCCCGTGATGTCAAATGAACATTACAGAACGTTATCAGAAAGTATGTTTTGCGCGGATG
The DNA here is from genome assembly GCA_037039145.1 of Fundulus diaphanus. Lineage (NCBI taxonomy): Eukaryota > Metazoa > Chordata > Actinopteri > Cyprinodontiformes > Fundulidae > Fundulus > Fundulus diaphanus. The sequence goes on from CM073132.1 coordinate 9,691,411, forward strand.
AATGCTGGCAGGGGTGGAAGTTTTGAGCGGTTGACAAGTTTTGAGCGGCTGACAAGTTTTGCGCGGATGAATGCTTGTGGGGGGGGGGGGGGTGAAAGTTTTGCGCGGATGACAAGTTTTGAGCGGCTGACAAATGCTGGCGGGGGGGGGGGTGGAAGTTTTGCGCGGTTGACAAGTTTTGCGCGGTTGACAAGTTTTGAGCGGTTGACAAGTTTTGCGCGGTTGACAAGTTTTGAGCGGTTGACAAGTTTTGCGCAGATGAATGCTGGTGGGGGGGTGGAAGTTTTGCGCGGTTGACAAGTTTTGCGCGGTTGACAAGTTTTGAGCGGTTGACAAGTTTTGCGCGGATGAATGCTGGCGGGGGGGGGGGTGGAAGTTTTGCGCGGATGAATGCTGGGGGGGTGGAAGTTTTGCGCGGATGAATGCTGGGGGGGTGGAAGTTTTGCGCGGATGACAAGTTTTGCGCGGATGAATGCTGGGGGGGGCGTATACATCGACGCCGTCGGTGAAGTCGCTTCTGCTTTAAAGTATCCATGTAAAGTATCCAAGTATCCAAAGTATCCAGCCTGCTAACGTTAATTACACATATAAGCAGAGTTGCTAGCCGTTTAATTTGTAAAACAATGTCCATTTACAAAAGTTTTTGACTATGTTGGCGAACAGTTCAGCTTGTTGTCATAGATAATAATCATTAATATTTTTTAAAACTGTACATGCACAGAAAAAGGCAAATGTTTTGGTCAAGATTTGTCAGCAGGCCAGCTTAATGAATCTTCAAATGTTAAAGGCATGTTTAAGCCCTGTAAAGAAACACTATGATGATAAATGCATTATGCATGATTTGATCATGTTTTTCAGCATCCAACACACTTTAAAGACCGTCCAGCCATTCAGCAGTACCTCAAGGATGGTATATTCAAATGCCCCTGCTGCAAATTCTCTACAGAGAATAACTACAAATTATCTAATCATATTGATAATCACCTTAAACATGCTGTGCATCATGCAGGGAGGGTTGCAGACATGGATGTAGTTTGTTTTACACCACAACTATGTACAACTACTACAATTCTAAATTGTAGACCTTTTGAGTGTCACCACATCCAGTCACTTGTTTACTGTCCACCATTCAGAGGTGAAAACCCCTCTCTCACTGAAGATGTTCTGCAGGAGATGGTGAATGAGAAATGGTTTGGAGAGGACAAGAAGGAGAGTTGTCTGAAACGCCAAAGGGAGGCTACAGATGCAGGAACACCTCTGTCCTGTAAACTCTCAATTTGCAACAAAGAGGTTTATTTCCATTTATGAGCCTACTGTATCGTATTACAGTAGGTTTGGACGACTTATGGTCACCTTTGACTCAAAACAGAATTCCTGGCACTGTCCTTGTGCAAGGCCAAGGCAGTCTTGCCTGCACAAATGTATTGCAAAGTGGCACCTGTTTCAGTTTGAGCGAGAACTTTTTCTGAGGACACGAAGTGTGGAGGAAGAATTTGTTCCAAACCATTTCCCTACAGAAGTGGAAGGTGAAGAGGAAGAGGAAGGAGGCCACTACCCACCAGAGGGAGATGTTTTAGAAAAAATGGTGCAGTACATATACCACCACAAGAGAATGCCCTCTGTACCAGACGCTAATATGGTAATCACAGATAATTTCCCAAGATTGTATACCCCAGCAGAAACATTCTGCACTGAATGTTCTGAGGCAGCTCTACTTGGGGAACCAGAGCTAATAACAACCAAGGGCAGAATCCTCACTGTGACAGGTGTAATTGAAGGTTTGTCAATTTGTTATCGTCAGGATTGATAAAGTATCTATCTATCCATCTATAGATTGATCTTAGGGTTCATTGCATTTTTATACACTGTAATTATTTGTATTTGGCATAAACTGCCTGGTTACGCCTGTGAAACATCCTGTATTTGCCTTCATCAGGAATTTCATTGTACAGAAAGCAGTGCTACACATGTGGGATGATGTACCGATATCAGGAGTGGTCAGATGGTGTCTACAATTTCGATGACCATACACTCCTGTCCTTGCACCTCTGTCTCTTTCTTCGGAACAGTCTTCAGGTAGGATGTATAATCTCTTTGATATCCTCTAATTAACTTGGGAGTGTAGGATGGGTGTGTATATACACACACAGTGTTTTCCAAATATTGATGAGACTGTGGTGGCCCACCATAGTTTTGATATGGGACGTGAGATGTCTGCCATTCCAACGCAGATGACATTTCTGACAGTTCTTGTCTTTATTTGCATTACTTTAATTTACTTCATTTCTTTTCATTCTGGCCTGTATTGGTGTAGACTGGCTGAATGTGTCTTGTATGAAGCTAACTGGTTTGACTGTGTTTATCCTGATTTTACAGACCCACCAGGCTGTAAGTAGAACCATTGAGGTTTTAGAGAGAACCTCTGGCCAGACCTATCCCTCAAAAAACAGAATTCTGCACGCCTACCTGGCATTCGAAGCGCTTTGTGATCATGACTACACATATGCATGTGTGTCATGTGGACATAACTCAGTATGTGTTGTGATGGACCTTCATAAGAAGGGTGTCTTCAGTATGCCTGGTAAGCTCATGTCTGTCTAACTTAGTATCTGCCTGTCTATTCATCATTCCATTGTACCTGGGATTTGCTACCCTTGTTTGAAACACCACCTGTTCAGCCTGTACAGATTTAGATGTATTCCATTTAATTTTTTTGTTTGTTTGTTGTAAGTGAGCAACATTGATAACCCACCAGAGGGTTTTGATGGCAATGTAAATGTCGAGGACTTTTGGGATAAAGTTTCCATGGAAATGATTTCCCGTGGGTTAGTGCCAAGTGAGTATGTAGACAATTGATTACATTTTCTAATTGATTCAATTAGTTGCATATGGGGTGTAGGTTATGTAATTAGGCAATGTTTATCTAACAATAATGTTAGCAACCTAATTATATTTCCGTTTATTTAAAGGCAACAAGGCCAATCCTTTCATTGTCAGGCCAAGTTACAAGTTCTGGGCTCCATGGATAGGGGAAGTGTGGTCCTAAACACGGAACACAGTAAGATACATTCACCACACAGTGCAAATGAGGAGATGGAATTGACTGTGACAGAGGACCGTCTTAAAGATGAGCTACTGAAGTTAAAGGTATGGATCACAAATTCTTTTGTGTGTCTGTTAACAAGGATACCACATTGTGGCCAAAAGTGAAGTAGTATTGGTTTACTGCATTAAACAAATTGCTAATGTTCATTGTAGATGGAAGCTGTGCGTTCCTTGTGCAGGCAGTGTGGGATTGACCCTAAGGGGTCACGTCTGGACTTGATAATAAGACTCCAGACGGAGATGAAAAACCGTGCATCATACGACAAGGTGTTTTCACATGTCTGGGGTGCTTCTGGTAAGGTTGCTAAAATGCTGTGATTTGAAAGTTTGAATATGTTGAAGACATTTGCTTGGAGGAGTTCAGTTATTGTATGTCCTGTTTTCTCTGACAGGTGGCTGGGCAGTAGTCACATGCCCATGTGCTGTGGTGTATGCCGTGAAATTTAACCTTAGAGCTGAAAGCCCAAGGGACTTCATTGACCTCTTATTATCAATGAAGCACTTCCCCAACATCACACTTTATGACTTTGCACGAGGGTTGGCAACACATGCCAATACCAGGCTGCCAGGAACATTCAGACCACACGATAGACGACTGCTGGAGCCCACCCTGTCAAATATTTCTCTTGCCAGTTCAGGGCAAGTCAAAGCCAATTTGTCGTGGCTATCCCAGAAAAAGGAGGTTCCTGATTTAAATGGCCACCCTATCACCGGGTCATCAGAGCGTTATGCTCTGTATGACCGATTTCATGAAGCCAACACTAAAGATGCCAGAGATGTTTTGCGAAGAGTCGATCTCGCCCCAGAATTATGTGGCTGGCTGAACAGTCAATGTGCCGAACAGCTATTCTCGGGGATGAGGAAGAATAACTATTTTTTAAATATGATGGCAGTAATGATTGCAAAAAGACTATGAACAGTGGCTATAATTGTAGCAGTGTAGGAATATGGGGACAGCAGGAAACTCCCAACCACAGATCCAGCTTCCACAGCTCTAGGAACACCTGCTTATACTTATATTGAAAGTAGCCACCTTTATAACATCTCCAAAAAATGTGCTATGCATTGATTGATAGTTTGTTGTTATTGACACTTCACTTGACTGATGCCCAAAGCTTTCCGAATATATCAGCTGGACTCAGCTGATCCCTTGCGCTTTGGTGACGAGCAATATTTAGGCGTATTCAGGTTTAACGTCTCTTTAATGCGGTACCGCGCGCGAGCTATTTTTAGAAACACAACGTCACGATGACGTCACATCACGTGGTACGCAGTAGGGCAAACTCCCAAACCGCCGCTGTTTTGCTGTGGAAGAGACGTGCGTTAGCCTAGGTTTTACTCGGTAAACGACTGCTTTTTCCAACATCTAAGACCATGCTTTATAAACATTGTTGCTATGGGACGTGCAACAGCGACTCGAGGTACGCTGATCGGCCGCATATGAAGGATGTTTTCTTCATTAATTTCCCGAAACTCAAGAGTGCCAAGGAGAGGTGTGTGCGTTGGGTACACTTGTGCGGGCGGCCTACACAACATTTCAACCCGGAAAAAGTTACCAAATTCACCTACATATGTAGCAAGCATTTTGTAGGTGGAAAGGGTGATGATAGCATATAGGCTAGCATGTTAGCAGGCGCTAACATGATACCCTGCTACCGGGATAGCTTACTCAAAAACAAACGCCCTGAATCTCTTAAGCGAAAGATTCTGAGATGTGAACAATCGTTTTGTAGCTACCTATTGGCAAGATATACAGATTCCTGGACGTTGATTGCAAACAAACAAAAAAGGCCGACGTGAACGGAGCACGGTGGAAATCATAACAAAGGCATGAACGCCGAGCAGGGAAAAAAACAAAGCTTACCGTTGAATCAACTCGGCCCGTCTTCCGGTTTTTTTGAGCCCTCGACACTCAAGCCACCGTTTCAGCTGAAGGTTGGTGTGCTCTTCCACAGTGCGACCAGTAAACCGTGCGCCTGGGACATCGTCTTGGGTAAGTTTAATGGCTGCAAAGTCGGTCATATCGCTGGTTCTGTTGCGCTTGTAATGGCTGGTTTGTATGTGCGTTCTACGACTGTTTGCCCTACCGGTGCGGCAAAAGGGGCGTTACTCTTAAGGCCGTGACGTCACGTGCGCGGTACCGCATTGGAACTGTTCCCCGTTCCCTATGCAATGCTGTTTGAAAGAAAACATCCTTCATGTTCTGAAGGTTTGTGCTGTTTTGTTGTTTTCCATGTTCTGAAACTCATAGACAGCAGTTATGAAATAAGTATTAGAAAATTGACATGGGGATATTAGTTAGTACATAGACTGTTCATTCATACACCAATAGGCAAATTTGCCACTAAACTACTTCATTCACTCGATTACTACATCAAGCTTTAACTGTTGTCTATGGCTTTAGGAATATGTTTGTGTGCATGTGTAGTGGGGCAGTGAAGCATTATTTAAGTTATCAAAACCAAAAGTCAATCAGAAGAGATCATCTCTACTTTAAATTGCACATTTTAGTTGCAGCTAGCTTCACTGCTCGTTCTGCAAAACGTGAAGGGTTTTGGTGGTGAGGGTTTTGTGCTACAACTCTTTGCCTGCTCAACTAATGTTCTGTTTACTATCTGTAGCTCAATTGCCACACGTTTGGCTACTGGCCACTGGAAAGTCATCAGAAACACGGTACAGTAGTATTTAGGATTTGCATTATTAAGCTGTGGTGGTAATAATTGTATTAGTGTGAGGGGAGTGTATGTGTATGTTACAATATTTTGTTACATTTTGCAGGACCATCCAGGCCAGGCCAATTCAAATGACTGTGGAGTGTTCATGGTTATGGTCAGTTTTGAGTGCAGAGGCACTTTTTACATTGTTGTTTTCCCCATGACATACAGAGTAGTCCAGTCTGAGTCTCTTGACTGGAACTGAAATATTCATGTAAATGTCTCAGTAGACCTATACAAAATGTTCGTGCCATCCTTCTGATTTGCATCTCTACTTTACAGTACGCTCTTTATATGGCCTTGGGGTGGAGATTTGACTTCAGTCAGGTATGACTTTGTGGGGACTCCTCTTGTGAAAGTTTGTGACCCCGACACTAATGCGCACACACACAAACTTTGATGGTCCTAAATTAATATTTTGTCTGTCAGTTAAATATTCTAAACAAGTTGATTATTCCCGTTTGAGTATTCCTACTCTCATTAACTGATATTTGCACACAGCCTTCATCATACTGACAAAGCATCCTTTAGTTTAAACATGTATTGTGAGCCTGTTTGCACTTTGTTTCTTTTAGGATGACATGCCATGGTTGCGAAGGTGGTGGTGCCATACGATGCTTGCAAATATGACTCTCGCTGCAAAGTATGCAATTACTACTTATTTTCTTCAATGTAATGATTCCATGAGGAGCAAACCTGTTCCTAATACTCTGCTGGTTTTATTTGACAGCGCTAATGACACTACTTTGGCATGTAATGTCTTGCTAGCCGAAGAACCGGCAAGGTATGATGGAATAAAAAAAACCAACAACAACTGTAAATCCAATCTAAAAACCAAATATTCTGTAATTGTACTATACTCCTCACAAGGTCTCTTCTTTCTTTCTTAGCAAAATTCAACGTATGGGGGACATGCATCCCGAGGAATCCCTTGAACAGGTATTCAGGGTTAAGAAGGTTTTAGTGGTTGATACTGCACTTTCAGCATCTTGTTGAAACAATTGTTTTCCTCAGGCCATCCAAACACACAGCATTATTTGGACCTCAGTGGGTTTAACAGTACGTTATTAGGATGGGAATATGTGTATTGGTGAAAAGTATTGTACTGAATGTAAATGTGATATCAAATTTACTTTTGTCTTTCTCTCAGAGAACCATGACAAGAATCAATGAAGCAGTATGCTGGATACGGGACAACATGTCTCTTTTCCGTGGACATGTTGCACTATGTGTTCGTTTTCCCTAGTCACAAACACGTTTTGCACTATGTGTTCTTTCTGCAGATGTAATTCTTACATTTCACACATAATCAATATGACCGGGAGTCATATTGATGGTGTTCCACAATTCTGTCCCTTCATCTGCCACTAGGTGGTCCAAGTGCGCTGGCTAGACACAGACTTCCCTATCTCCTCCGCTGCGATCTAATCCTATTTACATGAAATAAGCCTGTTAACACATACTATTTTAACACAATATTATGTATTGAGTTTAATTCAGTGTTTCCAAGATTAATTTCAATATTTTTAAATTATTGTCTACATTTTTATATTTGGGAAATTATTTATCGGCTACTGTCACCGAAAATAACGTGACTGCAGTTTGTTATGTTACACTTCCCAGGGGTGACGTTTTCAAAATGGCCGACTTGGATGGGCGGAGTTGAGTTGGGGTGACGTCATCAAAATGGCCGACTTGGATGGGCGGAGTTGGATATCCAACAGGCGCTGCAGCGATATGTACATGTAAAATGGTCAGGGCTGCACTTAAAATATATCTTTTGAATTTGTTGATAATTATCGATATTGATCAATACGATTTCTATTTTATCAATATGCTTTTTTTCTATATCGTCCAGCCCTACATTTTCCTACACTTAGTAGATTTCCAGGCTGAATCTTCCTGGTGCGTAATGATACACATAATGATACGTGTCTTCTTAAAGACCTCCTAGAAATTATTATAGCTGCAGTTTGATGTCTGAATTAAAATGAAACCGTTAATCAGACATCTTAACTGTGTGGTTTCTCGAAATATTACTTTAAGCCAGTGGGTAAAAGCTTAAAGCATATATTTGAACCATTTAAATAACAACATCTTTGCTGGCAACAAAGAATTTGATTTTGTTTTTTGAACAGATTATGTAGATTTCTACCAGATTTTATTGTCAGACTAGGTGACAGCTTTTTTTTCACAGACCTGTGTAATATTCCCCTCAACTTGTTCAAGGAAAATCCCTACAGACGGCTTTAATTGTATGATAGCCAATGATGTATGCGTGCCAAAATAAATATTAGTTTATGACTAAGAAGGAGCCATGGAAGACTGCAGTATGTGAGAGAGAGAGAGAGAGAGAGAGAGAGAGAGAGAGAGAGATGGCTCTCTCAGTGTTTACAGTGCCGTACAAGGGGGATCCTGGGAGGCTGCTATTTTTAGCTCTGGTTTCATCATTCCTTCCTCTCTGCTCTGCCTTTCTGCTGGAGGCTGGTCCTGCATTCTAATGAAAACATCAAACAATGGCAGAAAAACACAATGTGCTTGCTGCAGGCAAGCAGAGAAAATGCTCAAATGTCCAATGCAGGCTTTAAATCAAATGGCTACAGCATGTTTACTTTTTTCACATCTCAGTTTGTGGTCCAAAAGGATTTTATGTATGGGACGTTACCTGGCAACAGAGCCATGTTAAATGGACAGAGGACTGCTATGTTGAACAGATTTCACATTTAGGCATTCTTTTTTTCATGTGACTGGGCTGTGAACTCATCAGGCTGTGATGTAGTGATGCTGCTTGGGAATGTTAACACTCATGATTGTTAGAGCCAGCCACTGTTTCCTCACTAGGTTGCTACAGCAGAGCACCCCAACCCCTCCCCCTCCATCTAACTCACTTTTTACTTCAACAACTGCTATCTCCACCATAACCTTCTCCTTTTGACTTTTATTACTGACAGAAAACTTCATTACACATTAAAAAAAAAAGTGAGCTAAATTGTAGAAAGTTATTATATAGTTTAGCAAGAAACAAGGGCAAGGCAAAGCAAGTTTATTTGTATAGCACATTTCAGTAACAAGACATTTCAAAGTGCTGTACTATTTTGTAAAGGTTATTCAACAATATATAATTCTATATACTTTTGAGTCATCGTTTTGATGTCTTCAGTATGTATTTGCAATGTAGAAAGTCACAAAAATAAGGAAAAGCCATCGAATGACAAAGGTGAGTCCAAATGTTTGGTAATGTATATTAACTTCACACATTTTCAAGAAAAGTGCACTGTTGCATTGCAGCAAGAGGGTCATTGGTTTGAAACCCAGCTTGGGGTCTTTCTGCATGGAGTTTGTATGTTCTATCTATCCATGCATGGGTACTCTAGCTTCCTCCCACAGAACAAAAACATGACTGTTAATTAGTCTCTCCAAATTGCCCTTAGGTGTGAGTGTGTATGTGCATAGTTATTTTTTCCTGTGTGTATCTATGTTCCCCTGTGATGGACTGGTGACTTGTCCAGGGTGTATCCTGCCTCTTGCCCAATGACTACTGGAGATAGGCACCAGCCCACACGTAACCCTGCACGGATAGGTGGGCATAGATAATGAAAGGATAGATATATGGATATTTACAAGAAAACACTTGGATGTTCTCTGATCAAAACAAATTCCTGTCTGAGAAGGATTCACCATGAACACCTCAAACAGGATCTGGAATAAATGCCTCAAACAGTGAAGGAGAAGCTACAACATGGCTGCATCTAGTCTGCACCCTATTAAATTTGAGAAAATCTTTGTTATAATTTCCACAATGTGTGGGTACAGAATGCAACGGGCTTTATCTCTCAAACAGCCTACATGCTTTCATTTGATGGTGCAAAGTTTTGACTGCAGCAGCATCCTGCACTTTGCTCAATGGCAATTCACTCTTCCTTTTGAGTAGGTCAATGAATGTATGAGGCTTTGTAAAATGGCCAAATGGGAAACTTTGGATGTAGTTGATGAAGCCTAGAACCTGATGTAACTCTTTGATATTATTAGGGTTTAGCATTTCCGTGAGAGCCTTCACTTTTTCAGGGTAATGTTTTAACTAATGATAAGACAAAAATAATTTCAAACTTGCAAAAATGGCACTTGGCATTGTTTCCACTTTTTCTGAGCAATCTCCGCCATAACAATCCAGGAGTAGAGATAGGGAGGAATCCAAATATGTTATTTGTTATGAGACAAGCTGCACTGCCTTTCCTGTCAGCTTTTAAGTCTTTTGCTGGCTCCAAATGGTAAATCCAATTTTCCAAATTGATTGGGCTTTTTCGCGCTTCACCTCCAGATTTTATCCCATCTCCCTTTGAGTTCAACCACCAAAGCCAGTCTGCGTTCCAGCACAGCCAGCTTTCGGCTCTGCTCCATTCACCTTCCAGAACTGTCCGTTAACAGCCATAGTGAGTGCGTTGTTTGCAGCCAGCAGCTTGATCAAGGCCAAATGGCTGCCGACATCCGCTGTATTTGCTGATACTTCAAAAATCCACAAAACCAATAAGTAGAGATCCAAGTATCCTTAATCCAAAAGTGAGAGTTTCAGACGTCCAGGAATGACAAAGTCGAAAGACACACCGTTTTCCTCCAGGAATTTAGGGTGTATCCCATGTATCTCATGTATCATGTATCTCATCTTGGACATATTATGTGCAAGATAGTGTGTGATTAAGTTTAGCCATCCACTTTGGGCAAAAGAAAGCTGAGCTTTTGTCTATCAAGTATCTTGGTGGTCAGTGAAGCATGGGGAATCCTCCTTTCTTGCTGTGGTCCTGATCAGAAATGTGGGACTATCCTCAGGAAGTGAAATTTGAACTAGGAGACCTCAACTCCTGGGTCATGTCAATTCACTATTTTTGTATACTTTCGAACGTTAGCTTGTGGAACCATTCTCTTTGAAGGAGAATTGCCACAGGAACAGAATGGCTAAACATGCTCATGAATGTAATGTAGAGGTTCCCAAAGCTAGTGCTATTGATAGCAGTGGAACACAGACATCTCTGGGACGAACTGGAATGTTTTCATTTCCTTGACCTTTCATCTCTGACCCTGGTTCCCCAGTGGCTTTATGTAACTCGAAGCATTAGAGTTGCTTAAGTGTTCTTAAAACATCACCAGATCTGCATTACATGGTCAATACTTATTATATTTATATTATTTGGTAATATAAACATAATTTTGTTCAGAAGCAGAACCCTGTGGTTTCTTTTGAGGCTTAGTTGCATCATGCTTACTGAGCCCAGTTAGAGCATTTGACCTCATGAGGCACTAGAAGAGGAAGATAAACAGCAGACCCATTAAGCCTCCGCTCAAACTTGTGGAGACACTGGAAGTCTCTGATAAGAGACAGTCCATCTTGTCGGAGTTGTTCAAATCCCTATGGGCTCAGCAGATGCATGCAATTTTTGATTCATGTCATTCCCCTTTTTTCTTTAGTAGTGCTGCGACAGCAGGTAGCTTATGTCATACACTCATATTACTGTTAAGTTTGTATATCCTTTGTATCTTTTTTTCTACTTTAAGTAGTGGGTGTATGTCACTATCTTTTCACTGTAGGGATCTGGGAGACTTTAACCCTTTGTGTGGTAGTCTGCTTCTTACTCCACTAGATGGCATCCAGTGAGTATGGTGACTGGGCGAGGCACAGGTGTTCTCCACCAGACCTCATCAGCTGGAGGATAAGAGGAGCTGGTAGCCAGCACTGACTCTGATAGCCTTGTGCTCTGTTTTCTTGGATCCTAGCCTGTACACTCTTGATCCCGTTTTGGCTCAGTTTTCCAGTGTCTGAACCCGCCTGCAAACCTTCCAGAAGATTCCCTTGTTCTGAAGTTCCAGCTGGCAGCCTCTGAGCAATCCTCCAGCAATTGCACCCTGATCACCCTCTACTGTGCTCCCCTTCTCAAGATCCAGATCCGTTTGAAGACTCACCTGCCTCTTGGAATAGACCCCGCTCACTCCTCCCTGGCGGATCTCCACCTCAACCCCAGTAAACATTCATTCCTTCATTTTCTGCAATATTCCTCTCCATCAAGACCCCTTAACTGTCTTTTCCTCTTTAGAGTCTCTGCTGCCCCCAGTCTGAGCTCACATTTCCGGATTCCTGACAACTCACATCCTTATTTTGTGTTGATCTCCTGAGTGTGTTCTGCATGTGGGTTAAATTGTTGGCTGGCAAAAACCAACATTCACCTTTTTTAGTCACAAGATGGAACTAACCGTTTTGTGGTCAATTCTGCTGATCGTTCTGTTCTATATGGGATTTGTTTTCAGACACACCGGAAGGTAGCAGGTGACTATTGTTTATATCAGGTATCAGCAGCTAAGTCTCGCAAACAATCCAGCCACAGCAGCAGCAGCTTGGCCAGAAATCACCCGGGAGATAAGGAGAAAGAGTCAAGGGAGACTGGTTGGGAGAAGCTGACGCACCTGGAAGAAAAGATATAGACTACCCATTATTATGGAAAGTTTGAGATCCCTCACAAACAAAGTGGACTAGTTAGTACTGCTAACACGAGAGGTGCGCCTGTATAGAGAGGTTAGTTTACTGATGCTAATCAAGACCTGCCTGAGCAAATTTCGGGCTCTGGTGTAAAAATGGGGGATTTCCATATGATCAGAACGAGGAACAGTAGTAATAAGCAAGGAGGGAGTGTGACTGTGTTTGTTAATAACAGCTGGTGCAGCTGTGGTCATGTGGTCCCCCCTCAAAAATAAATCTGTTTCTCTGAGCCTTGCCTAAATATTTTTCAATAGAAATACTGCAAAATTATATGAAAACCATTTTTGAAAATATTGGAAAAGCCTCAGCCTTTGTATGTCCACATCTTCACTATAACTGCAGCAAATCTGGATTTGCCTTAAGCATAATTGCTTCACAAAGGTTTTAGTTAGTAGTGTGCCAGGCGGGCCTGTGATTTTGGCACAGTTTAGCCAAATGTGACAAAACTATGCCCGCCTCCCTCCTGAGCACCATGGCTGAACCCATGCTCCGTGAGCTGAGGAAACTTTTGGACTTGTTACCGACTTATGACCCGCCTTGGGAGCAGGTAGGCGCGGCAGAGAAATTATGGGGGGTCTATAAGGACCAAACAGCACTGTTGTCCCTCCTTGGGATAACCGGCCTTGCGGAGGAGATTAATTGGATTAAGCAGACCACCTACTCCGAGATCCTCCACAGACCACCTCCACCCAGACCTCCGCTCGTGACCCACGTGACTCTGTCTCACCACCGGCATCAGAAGGTCCTGCTGCTTCATCGGCCGCTGTGAACCCTGCTTCACTGCCACACGCCACAACCCAAGCCTGCGTGGGTGTGCACGTTCCTGCACTGCCGGCCGTCCCAAAGGTCTCTGCTCTGCCGGCCGTACCAGTGGTTCCTGCTGCGCACGCCATGAACCAAGACTGCGTGGGTGCGCATGTCCCTGCGCCGCCGGCCTTTGCTAAGGTTCCTGCTCCCTCGCCACCGGCCTTTGCTGAGGTTCCAGCTCCTGTTTTGCCGGCCGCACCAGAGGTTACTGCTCCGCCGGCCAACGGATGCCCTGTGCCTGCTCCGCCAGCCGCTGAAAGCCCTGCTCTGCTGGCCGCCGAAAGCCCTGCTCTGCCAGGCCGCGAAAGCCCTGCTCTGTTCCGCCGGCCGACGAAAGCTCGGCTCCGCCTCAGGCCGAGGCCTCCGAGGGTCCCACTCCACCTCAGCCCGAGGCCACCGATGCTCCCGAGTCCTGTGAGAGGGTCCAGGGGACCCGCCTCCAGCCGTCACCCTTAAGACCCGCGAGGGGGTCCAGGAGGACCCGCCTCCGTTCGCCGCTCTCAAGTCCCGTGAGGGGGTCCAGGAGGACCCGCCTCCAGTCTACGCTCTCCAGTCCAGTGAGGCGGTCCAAGGGGACCCGCCTCCGGTCTACGCTCTCCAGTCCAGCAAGGCAGTCCAGGGGGACCCGCCTCCTGTCTTAGCCTCAGAGTTCCCCGGGGATCCGGCTCTGGGGCTCCACATTGGGAGGACCCAGGTGACCCTCCCTCACCGCCGGCTGGCTCTGCCCCACCGGGGTCGCCCTCCACGACGCCCGCCGCCTGAGACCCTGCTGTTCAGCCACCGGCTGACTCTGCCTCGCCGGGATCGCCCTCCGCGACGCCCGCCGCCTGAGACCCTGCTGTCCAGCCGCCGGCTGACTCTGCCTCGCCGGAGTCGCCCTCCGCGACGCCCGCCTCCTGGGACCCTGCTGTTCAGCCGCTGGCTGACTCTGCCTCGCCGGGGTCACCCTCCGCGACGCCCGCCGCCTGAAACCTTGCTGTTCCGCCGCCCTCTGATCCAGCCACGATTAGGTCGCCCTCCGCGATGCCCACCTCGGGTCCAGCCTCGCCGAGGTCGTCCTCCACGACAACCGCCACCAGAGACCCTGCTGTTCCGCCACGGGATGACTCCGCCTCCCGGAGGTCATCCTCCGCGATGGCCGCCACCGGGGACTCTGCTGCTCCGCCGCCTGCCACGCCCGGTCCGTCCTCCGCCGACTACATCTAGCCAAACGGCCGTCGCTCTCAAGCGTCCGATCGAGCCCTCAGTCGCCGTTCTCAAGTTCCTGTGCTTCTCCACATTCTCAAGTTCCTGTGCTTCTCCACATTCTCAAGTTCCTGTGCTTCTCCACGTTCTCAAGTTCCTGTGTTCTCCACATTCTCAAGTTCCTGTGTTCTCCATGTTCTCAAGTTCCTGTGTTCTCCATGTTCTCAAGTTCCTGTGCTCTCCACGATCTCAAGTTCCTGTGCTCATAAGTTCCTAAGTTATTTCACTGCACTCAAGTTCCTGCGTTATTCCACCGCACTCAAGTTCCTGCGTTATTCCACCGCACTCAAGTTCCTGCGTTATTCCACCGCACTCAAGTTCCTGAGTTATTCCACCGCACTCAAGTTCCTGAGTTATTACACTGCATTCAAGTTCCTGAGTTCATCAGCGCTCTCTGAGTTCCTGAGTTCATCAGCGCTCCCTGAGTTTCTGAGTTTTTCCAGCACTCTCTGAGTTCCTGAGTTTTCCCAGCGCTCTCTGAGTTCCTGAGTTATCCCAGCACTCTCTTAGTTCCTGAGTTATCCCAACGTTCTCAAGGTTCCTGAGCCTACCAACGCTCCCTAGTTCCTGGGTTCACCTGCGGGTCTCTGTGCTCCCCCGTGGCCGTCAACCTCCTGGTCGGCCACCTGAACTCTTTTGTTTGGACCCTAACCCGCCGTCCTTAGCCTCCCTCTGCCCACCCTGGATGTTTTTTTTTTGTGCACAACATAATTCAATAAAAGGAAGAGAAAACTTATATCTAACTCATACCTTCTTACAAAGCTTCTACAGCAGCTTGTCTACTCCTCTATGTTCCTATGGTGATAGATGTATAGAGAGGGAGAAAAACAGTGCTACAGAAAAATGTAGAGTTTAAATGTACATTTTTGTATTTGTGTGAACCTAAGGCAATAAAGAATATGTTTAAAGTGAACCCACTAGTGCAAATTAAAGCTAGACCCTGTGATTTTTCCAAAAGTTTCCCCAAGTCCCTTTTTGAATAGCTTCACATGCGCAAGACCGTCTTACCTGCTACCTTCTGCTCCTGAGGGGGGATCGCGTGAGAAAATCTCACAAATCCATTCTGGTCCTATTTCTTTCTACTGAGGCCTTCCTTTTCTTCGCATAAACTTGAACGTGGTTTGCTTCTTGTGCAGCCATGTTCAAATTATACAGTGAGAGCAGCGGAGCTACAATGAATGGTTAACACTGGCGCTAACTGCTAAGCTAAAAGAACCAGATACATAAACACTGGAAGTGTGCATGCTCAGCCAGCAAGTGGAAACTAACGAGTAACGTGCATGCTGACTGGTGTTACTTGAGCGTGTCATGATTGGCATGTGGTACAACCAATAGATAAGGCGATACCCCCAGAACTTGAGGGACAGAGGGGGTAAGGGCAGGACCAAAATCTGATCAATCCCTGGTCTTTGGTGCAGGGATTGATTGGTCAAAGCTGAAGCGGTTGATTGCAAACTGCCAAGTGCTCGAGGTGGCACAGCTACCCCTAATTTGATCTCCCACAGAGATCAAATTTTTAACGTCTTTTTTTCTAAATACACAATGTACTGACTACTTTCAGGATGGAAGGACCATTTTACCCAGTATGACAAAAAGTGTTTCTGAACGTGATTACCAACTATAGCTTTGAGCATTTTTGTGCAGAGTCAGCAATGTTTGACAGACAGTTAAAGAGACACTTTCCACAAAAGATATAGAGCTGCTAACTGTTGGGCTCAGGTCTTTTATAGTCCCTAGTTCTTGTAGATTGTTGTGATAGCATGTATCACTGTCCTCCAACCTCCCCACTCTTACTTAGTATATTACCTGCAACAATAGAAACAATAAAATACTTGACTTAGTGTATGTAAATTGCAATGAGGCATACAGTTCATCTACCCTTGATGCTGCTCAGACCACATGCTGATCCATTTGCAGCCTGTGTATACACCCTTGTACACAGAAAACCAGTTGTAAGATGCACAATGAGGAAATGGTCTGAGGAGGCAGAAGAAGTTCTGAGAGACTGCTTCAGCTCCACTACGTGGGATGAACTATGTCATCCTCATGGAGAAGACATATGGAATAACAGAATGCATCATGGACTATATCAATTTCTGTGTAGACTTTACAGTGCCTGGATAAACCCTGAGACAACAGCTTTGCTCAAGTCAGGTAGGAGAGTACAAATTGTACAAAAAGAACTGAGGAAGATCAGAGAGGGAAAACAACAGCTACAAAAAGAAAATGGAGGAGTTTGTTATCTCATCTTATCCTAATATATCTATCATTTATTCATTTAAGAGTTAAAGCCATACTAAGTAATTGTTGAGGGGTGCTCCCCTACAGCACCTTTTGAAAATAGCACTGTCGTAAATTACAGCGAGAACGAGAACAGAGCCGCAAGACCACCTCGGTGTTGGAGGCATGTCAAGTTACAAGTGTAATTTTTCAGCCAGAGACAGTAAGGGCAGATGACAGACCCCTCAATTGTTTAATAAACTCTTGGATTACCATCACAGGGATTAAGGTAAAAATGTTACTTAGTATAACTTTAATGTTTCCCCATTTGCAAGCATTACAAAGATCCTGTTCATACCTAACCTGATTCTCGGCAGATGGATGTATTTCCGTTAAGTTCCACACAGCTCCACACAGCTCCACACATCCGTCTGGGATTGCTCCATTGGAGATGTATTTCAGAAGGAGGGACCTTAACAAAAAATCTTGCTTATGATTGGATAAACCACTTGTTCATCATCTTTAGTGATGTGCTACAAGCTCTTGCCAAACCCTGTCAATGGCAGAGCATCTGAAAGATTTAGATACACTTTTTAATTAGGCCTGGACAATTCCTATCTAAAGTCCTGTCAAGTCACATGAAACAAAAAAGGGGAGATTTGATTAACTCATAATAATTCAGATTAGCAAAAATACAGAGGATAATAATTGAGTTTGTTTATTGTAGAGAAAACTTTTGGTTCTTAGAGCTTTGGGAACCAGTGTGTTTAAGATAAGACAAATGTGGGTTTGACATCCAAAAAATAAGTAAACTTTCAATTCAATTCAATTTTATTTATATAGCGCCAATTCATGAAACATGTCATCTCAAGGCACTTTACAAAGTCAAATTCAATCATATTATACAGATTGGGTCAGATTATACAGATTGGTCAAAAAATTCCTATATAAGGGAACCAGTTGATTGCATCAAAGTCCCGACAAGCAGAATTCACTCCTGGAGAAGCATTGTCCACTCCTCGTCTGCATTGTCCATGGCTTTGCAGCAATCCCTCATACTGAGCAAGCATGAAGCAACAGCGGAAAGAAAAACTCCCCATTAACGGGAAGGAAAACCTCCAGCAGAACCGGGCTCAGTATGAACGGTCATCTGCCATCTGCCATCTGCGGGGGTAAGACAGAGCAGAGACACAACAAGACAGACAAAAAAGCACAGAAGCACACATTGATCCAGTAATCTGTTCTACATTAGATGGTAATAGCGGGTGATCTGTCTTCCCTGGATGATGTCACAGCTAACAGAACGCCAGACCAGGTGTACCTACTATGAAGAAAAAAGAGAGAGAACAAAAAGTTAAAAGCTGAAATGACAATAGTCATTTCAATGCAATGCAATGCAAAACTGGAGAACAGTAGACTGCAGAACAGTAGAACTCAGTAGAGTGAGAAAAATAGACCCTGATGTCCTCCAGTAGCCTAAGCCTATAGCAGCATAACTATAGAGGTAGCTCAGGGTAACATGAGCCACTCTAACTATAAGCTTTGTCAAAAAGGAAAGTTTTAAGATTAGTCTTAAAAGTAGACGGGGTGTCTGCCTCACGGACCAAAACTGGGAGTTGGTTCCACAGGAGAGGAGGCTGATAGCTAAAGGATCTGCCTCCCATTCTACTTTTAGAGACTCTAGGAACCCCCAGCAGACCTGCAGTCTGAGAGCGAAGTGCTCTGTTAGGAACATATGGGGTAATCAGAGCTCTGATATATGATGGAGCTTGATTATTAAGGGCTTTATACATTGGAAGAAGAATTTTAAATTCTATTCTTGATTTAACAGGAAGCCAATGAAGGGAAGCTAAAATTGGAGAAATATGATCCCTCTTGTTGATTTTCATCAGAACTCTTGCTGCAGCATTTTGGATCAGCTGAAGACTTTGAATTGCATTTTGTGGACTTCCTGATAGTAAGGAATTACAATAGTCCAGCCTTTAAGTAACAAATGCATGGACTATTTTTTCAGCATCACCCCTGGACAGAATGTTTCTAATATTGGCAATATTCCGGAGGTGACAAAAGGAAACTCTGGAAACCTGTTTAATATGGGATTTAAATGACATGTCTTGGTCAAAAATAACACCAAGATTTTTTACTTTATTACAGGAGGCCAAGTTAATGCCATCCAGATTAAGTGATTGATTAAGAAGTTTATTTTTTGATGACTCTGGTCCAAAGATTACAACTTCTGTCTTTAATTTAAAGTAGAATTTAAATGCAGGAAGTTTAAAGTCATCCAGCTTTTGATGTCATCAAGACATGACTGCAGTCGAAGTAATTGATTCGATTCATCAGGATTTATGGATAAATATAGTTGAGTGTCATCAGCATAACAGTGGAAATTAATCCCATGCTGTCTGATAATTTTGCCAATCGGAAGCATATATATAGTAAAGAGAATTGGTCCAAGGACTGAACCCTGTGGTACTCCACAAGGGACCCTAGAGTTTGAAGAAGATTTATTATTAACATGAACAAACTGGAATCTGTCCGATAGACAAGATTTAAACCACCCTAATGCTTTCCCCTTAATCCCTACAGTATGCTCAAGTCTTTGTAGGAGAATATTGTGATCAACTGTGTCAAATGCAGCACTGAGATCTAGCAGGACAAGTATAAACACAAGTCCATTATCTGAGGCCATGAGAATATCATTAGTGACCTTCACCAGAGCTGTTTCAGTGCTATGATGAGCTCTGAAGCCTGACTGAAACTCCTCAAGTAGGTCATTACTTTGTAAATGTTCACAAAGTTGATTAGCAACTACTTTCTCAAGAATTTTAGATAAGAAAAGAAGATTAGACATAGGTCTGTAATTTACTAACTCATCTTGATCAAGAAATGGTTTCTTAAGTAAAGGTTTAATAACAGCTACTTTAAAAGCCTGTGGTACATATCCATTTACTAAGGATAGATTAATCATGTCTAAAATAGGGCCACTGATCAAAGGGAATATCTCCTTAAACAACTTGGTTGGGATTGGATCTAACATACAGGTAGAAGGTTTAGATGAAGCTAAAATTTTAGATAGCTCAGAAAGCTCTACTGCTTCTAAACAGTTCAAACACTGCGCAGTTTCTAAAGATTCCTCCAACGCTGCCTCACTTACTGAGGACGAGGTAATCATGTTTGGGAGGATGCCAATTATTTTATTTTTAATGGAATCAATTTTATTTATGAAGAATCCCATAAAGTCATTACTGCTAAGAGCTAAGGGAATGGATGCATCTACGGAGCTGTGACTCTGAGTAAGTTTGGCAACTTTACTGAAGAGAAATCTAGGATTATTTTTATTCTCCTCAATTAATGATGAAAAATATACTGCTCTAACTCTGCAAAGGGTCCTTCTATACAACAATAGACTGTCCCTCCAGATTAGGTAGGATTCCTCTTGGTGTGTAGAGCGCCATTTTCTCTCCAATTTCCTAACATTGTGCTTCAAGGAACGCAGCTCTGAATTAAACCAGGGAGTCAGCTTCCTGTGAATAATCACCTTCTTTTTCAAGGGAGCTACATTGTCTAATGCAGAACGCAATGTCGAAGTCACACCGTTAACAAAGACATCTATTTGTGAATGGGAAGAAACAACATTGCTGCCATCTGCAGGGCATTTCTGCAATACTGAAGATATTAAAAGGGGGACAGACTCTTTAAAGTTTGATGCAGCATTGTCCGATAAAGATATACTATAATGGAACCCTCTTTTGGGGGTGGAGAACTCAGTTAGATTAAACTCAAATGTTATTAAAAATGATCAGATAGGACAGGGTTGTGAGGAAATACTGTTAATTCTTCACAATCAATGCCATATGTCAGCACAAAGTCTAAAGTATGGAGCCAAGAGTGCGTCGGTTTATGCACATTTTGAGCAAAACCAATTGAATCTAGGATAGCTTTAAAGGCTACACTAAGGTTATCACATTCTGTGTCAACATGAATATTGAAATCCCCCACTATAATAACCTTGTCAGTGTTTATCAACAAATCAGATAAGAAGTCTGACAACTGATCCAAAAACTAAGTGTAAGGGCCTGGTGGACGATACAAAACAACAAACAGAAGAGGTTTTATTGCTTTGCAATTTGGATGAGGGAAACTGAGGGTTAAATGTTCAAAAGAACTGTAGTTATTAATTGGCCTGGGACTAATTAGACTGAATCAGACTGAAAGATGGTTGCCACTCCTCCTCCTCTTCCCACGGATCTGGAAATGTGGAAATTTGGATAATTGGAGGGAGTTGACTCATTTATACTAACGTAGTCCTCTTGGAGCCAGGTTTCTGTGAGACAAAATAAATCAATCTGATTATCGGAAATCAATTCATTAACTAACAATGTCTTTGGAGGGAGAGACCTTATATTTAATAGACCACATTTAATTGTTTTATTTTTTGGTTCAAGGTGAGCCATATTGATTTTTATTAGATTTTTATGATTTGCTCCTTTTAGATCAGTTTTTGATCTATTCAGTTTTGGCCGTGGGAAAGACACCGTCTCAATAGGGTAATGGGTGGGTAACAGTACAGAAGCTGCAGAGAGGTCTGTTAAACTACGGCTCTGCTTCCTGGTCTGGACCCTGGGTTGTCAGCATTTAGGAGAACTAATAAATCCGGCCAGATTCCTAAAAAGGAGAGCTGCACCATTCAAAGTGGGATGGATGCCGTCTCTCCGGATCAGACCAGGTTGGGGTTATGGGTATTATCACAAAACCTCATTTTCTTTTTTTGTTAAATGCACAGGTAAATGAAATAACTACTGTAGCTTCAACAATTATTGTTTGTAATTGTTTTATTTTAATTTTGTTTGGACTAATCGAAGCTACACTGAAGATGGAAAGATGGCTAATGTTTAAAATTAGATAACATGATATCATAATGGCTTGATATTGCAGAAATACTTGGATACGCTTCTGCCTTCTCCATAGAGAACACGTTAGAGGGAGCAGTTTGCTACAGAGACAAAGAATAGCAAATGAGTTTTGAACTGCTCTTCATTATAAGGATGGACTGGAATGAACAGAGAAGCCAAGGAGCAGATGGGGTGATGAAGGAGCTTCAACTAACATCCGGGAGGAACTCCATCCTCTGCCACAAAAGAGTCCAGCAGAATCACAATTCAGAATCACAGAATCACAATCAAGTTTATTGCCAAGTAGGTTTGCACTTACAAGAAATTTGACTTGGTGTTGATGGTGCAGAAAAAATAAAATAAGATAGAATAGATATATATATACAGAAGCTATATACACACAGTAGACTGTGCATTAATTCAATTCAATTCAATTTTATTTATATAGCGCCAATTCATGAAACATGTCATCTCAAGGCACCTTACAAAGTCAAATTCAATCATGTTATACAGATTGGTCAAAAAATTTCCTATATGGTAAAAAAAAAATGGTAAAATGGACTGAACTTATATAGCGCTTTTCCAGTCATGCTGACCACCCAAAGCGCTGTACGGGAACCAGTTGATTGCATCAAAGTCCCGACAAGCAGCAGTCACTCCTGGAGAAGCATAGAGCTACAGGAAGAGTTGTCTGCAATGTCCATGGCTTTGCAGCAATCCCTCATACTGAGCAAGCATGAAGCGACAACAGAAAGAAAAACTCCCCATTAACGGGAAGGAAAAACCTCCAGCAGAACCGGGCTCAGTATGAACGGTCATCTGCCTCGACCGACTGGGGGTTACAGAAGACAGAGCAGAGACACAACAAGACAGTTAATGTAACGCAGAAGCTTGTAAGTCCTGGGCGGGGGAGAGAGGCAGTGTCCAGTGTCACAGGCGGATCTGGGCCTTGTTGATAAGGCCGGTAGCAGATGGGAAGAAACTGTTCTTGTGGCGTGATGTTTTTGTCCTGATGGACCGCAGCCTCCTGCCAGAGGGAAGTGTCTGAAATAGATTGTGACTGGGGTGCGAGGGATCAGCCACAATCCTCCCTGCACGCCTCAGAGTCCTGGAGGCGTACAGGTCCTGGAGAGATGGAAGATTGCAACCAAACACCTTCTCTGCAGACCGGATGACACGCTGCAGTCTGCCCTTGTCCTTGGCGGTGGCACCAGCGTACCAGATAGTGATGCAGGAGGTGAGGATGGACTCAATGATGGAGGAGTAGAAGTGCACCATCATTGTCCTTGGCAGGTTGAATTTCTTCAGCTGCAGCAGGAAGTACATCCTCTGCTGGGCTTTCTTGGTGAGGGAGTTGATATTCAGCTCCCACTTTAGGTCCTGGGAAATGATAGTTCCCAGGAAGCGGAAGGACTCCACAGTGTCAATGGTGGAGTCACAGAGGGTGATGGGGGTAGTTGGGGCTGAGTTCTTCCTGAAGTCCACAACCATCTCCACTGTTTTTATAGCGTTGAGCTCCAGGTTGTTCTCCCTGCACCAGGTCACCAGATGGTCAGCCTCCCACCTGTAGGCGGACTCGTCACCATCAGAGATAAGTCCGATGAGAGTGGTGTCGTCTGCGAACTTCAGGAGCTTGACAGACTGATCACTGGAGGTGCAGCTGTTGGTGTACAGGGAGAAGAGCAGAGGAGAAAGAACACAGCCCTGGGGGGAACTAGTGCTGATGAGCTGTGAGTCGGAGACATGTTTTCCCAGCTTAACGTGCTGCTTCCTGTCAGACAGGAAGTTTGTAATCCACCTGCAGGTGGAGTCAGGTACACTCAGCTGGGAGAGCTTCTCCTGAAGCAGAGCTGGCATGATTGTGTTGAAGGCAGAGCTGAAATCCACAAACATCATCCTGGCGTAGGTTCCTGCAGAGTCCAGGTGCTGGAAGATGTAGTGAATGGCCAAGTTGACAGCGTCGTCTGCAGACCTGTTAGCTCTGTAGGCAAACTGTAGGGGGTCCAGGAGGGGTCGGTGATTTCTTTAAGGTGTAAAAGCACAAGGCGCTCAAAGGACTTCATAACCACAGAGGTCAGAGCGACGGGTCTAAAGTCATTAAGTCCTGTGGTCCTTGGCTTCTTGGGAACAGGTATGATGGTGGAGGATTTGAAGCAGGCTGGCACGTGACATGTCGCCAGTGAGGTGTAAAACACATTTCAGTGGTCATTCCAAATTTCTTATTAAGGAAATTATTAAAAAGGGGGGGAGACAATTTGGGAAATGTAAACCTTTAAAGAAGAAGAAGAGGAAATCTTTATTTGTCATTGCAATTGTGCATTCTGGCGGGATTTGTCTTCTGTGTTTGACCCGTCCCTTGGGAGCAGTGGGTGGCTGTTGTGGTGCCTGGGGAGCGGTCTGGGGCTGAGGGTCTTGCTCAGGGACTAGGGCTGTACGATTTAGCTAAAAATGAAAATTGCGATATATTTCAACCATAATTGTGATTGCTATTTAATTTTGACTTTTTACTGCATTAACCACAAGGTACACTGCTCTCACGACTGGGCCACCACTTCCCCATATAGCTTAAAGGCAATAATATTAGCATATAGTGGCTTTTTAAGTTAAATGCACACAGAGAAATGTGTTTGATAACAATTGAAAATGCATAATGTAATCATAAGATCACATCAATACAACATTGAGCATAACAATAAACAACTGTTTTCAACCTAAAGTTAAGCTTTTAATATAGCATTTCCTTTTTGTAACTATGAGGTTTTTGAACCGAAATCATTTAGCAATGGTTACGTTTAAAATAGAACAGATTTCTAACATCTACGAATTAAAGCATCTTTAATCTTTGAGTTTTGCTGTGTTGGGTTTTTAAAATATGTTTAACATATTTGTAACAAGTTCGGCAAAGGTTAAACAAAGATTTATCCTTATTGAGACTAATTGTGTATTAAGTAAAATAGGATGGTGCTTAGCTACATATTAATGAGCAGAAACATTCATGGAATAAGCAGGATGATTACATGTAATGATTACACTGCCAACTTCTAAGCTAAGCTAAAAGTAGAATATCTGGCTGTGAAAATTCTTGGAAGAAGGTTTGAGTAAATAATGAATTCTTGCAGTAAAGATAGTATTGATCTTGATAATTGCACTCTGTTGTGTGTCTTCCTGGACCGTCTTTAAGGGGCAGTTTATTGGACTATGAGCAATGGACTGTGGACGGACTGTGCCAGGACCATAGACATCATATACGTAGACCCCTCGTCGGGCGGGTTCTGCCTATGCTGCGGATGCGTCAGAGCGTCCGCCATGTTGAATGTGGCACATCTGCAGTTAGTCTGAGTCACTTAAACAGTATCAGAGGGAGTTTAATCTCAGAACATACTTTATATTCGTAATATTTTTATTTTTGTAATATTACGAGTTTATTTTCGTATCCCTTTGGCTTCATTCTCCTGACTTTATACTCGTAAAGAATAAAAATAATTAAAACAATCTAACCTGGCCCTATTACTCCAGGACTGAAATAGTTCTGCAAACTGACTATTCTGGAAATGTCCCCCCTTAATTGTCATAATATGACGTTTTTCTCATAATATTAACACTTTTGTCTTTTTTTTTTACTTTATTGTCCTAGGACTTTTTTTTCCTCATATTAGTAACTTTCTCTTTAATACTCCCCCAAAACGTCTGTTCCTAATCTGTGATTATACCAGAACTACGAACCCGCGCCCAACGAGACGTCTACGTATATGATGTCTATGGCCAGGACTAATTGGGTTTTTATTTCTGTTTTGACAGTCATTCTGTGATGATGATTTTTTTTCATGCTGAATTGTTTCAATGGTAATGAATGAAAAGAGTTTGTTCCAGACTCACAACAAGATCAATGTTTTATGCAATCTTTTGCTTTGACATAGGATCTGACTGGCACTACAGATCCTTCAAAATTAGATGGTAATGGTATCTATTAGATTCAAACAGGGTTTTCCGAGAGCGGGATTTCCCAGAACCTGCAATGTTTTTTATTACTTTTTTAGGAAAGTGATGTTTTTCTCCTTGCGGAAGGTTCAACCTGCCTTTAATGTCTCCTAGTGTGACTAAGAGATTAATTACATTGGTTTGATGGTTTATCCATGAAGCACAAGTTGTACGTAAGAGGCCTTCAGGTGTATAGTGAGAGTAGGTGAATTTGACCTTAATTAGTATGTAGGCTTTGATTATATGGGGGGCCGTTTAGGACAGAAACTATTTTTCCTCTCACATACACCAATAAATTAATGCACACACCTCAAAAGACACACACACACACACTCAACAAAACAGTTTTTTTCTCTCAAACACACTACTACGACATGCACACACCACAGTACCAAAGTCACACACACTCACAAAACTAAAATTGAACATATGTTTTATGTGTGTGTGTGATCTGGTACTACACTGAATGAGAGTGTATACATATGTGTGTGTGTGTATGTGTGTATACGTGTGCACTAATACTTGACTGAATGAGAGGCTATACATGTTTGTCTGTGCGTGTTTAACTGATATTAGACTGTGTGAGAGGATATATATATATATATATATATATATATATATATATATGTGTGTGTGTGTGTGTGTGTGTGTGTGTGTGTGTGTGTGTGTGTGTGTGAACTAATACTAGACTGAATAAGAGGCTATACATATGTTTGTGTGCGTGCGTGTGTGGGTCTGTGTCTGTGTGCATGTGTGTGTGTGACTGAAATAGTAGTAGACTGAATGAGAGGCTTGTAGTTGTGTGTGAGAGAGTTAAACCTGTCACGGAAGAGGCGGGACATATTTTAAAGATTGGCTGGCGCATGCGTGGAACCCAAACTGTGCAATATTAGGTATATATGGATTGGCCAGTAGGGGGCAGCAGGCCAGCCAATTACCTGCTGAGCCAACAACAATGAGCTCCCGAGAAGAAGCCGGAGCATGGCTAACGGCAGTGTAAGTCATAGACATATATAAAGAGTAGACCCCGCATCGACCGCTCTCGCCTATAGGCGCGGACGAGATTTAGGGGCGCCATCTTGGGGCGGTCGAGAACTCCGCTCAGTGTAATGTGTTAACCAGGTGCAGAATCAATTTAAGTCAACTATACTCGCTGATTATTGAACTAATTTTCACGTTGTTTTTTTCTGAAAACTTTAAAGCTATTGCTATTATAACAAATGGTTCAGTGCATTTAAATGTTCTTAGTGTGGTTAAAAGTAATTGAATATTCTGAATGAATTTATGTATGGTGCAAAACACAGCCACTCATACACATACATACATATATATATATATATATATATACATACATATATACATATATATACATACATATACACATACATACATACATACATACATACATACATATATATACATATACACATGTATATATATATATACGTAATTTAATTACAAAAAAGAGTAACTGTAATTCGTTACACTTACAATGAGAAAATATGTAATTCAGTTACAGTTACTTCCAAAAATATTAAGAATTACAAATTTAGTTACATTTTTAAAAAAATATAAAGTATCGCCGTTTCCCGCTACGGCTCCTTGTCTCTATCACTCTGATGATCCATCCTGTGCTGGTGGAGCCTTCTGAAAGAACAGCAAGCGAGCAGACGTTTCACGGTTTTATTTGGCTTCATTTTAAGGAAGAGAAAGATGCAACAAGGCGCTTTGCAATCATGCAGTCTCTTGTTATTCACACACAACAATAAACCGTGAGAGCCGACGTGTGTTGTGAAACTGCAAAACTTTGTCTTAAGCGGAAAATCAAACGCGCGTACACAGCTCAGCGTTCACAGTGTTGCATTATTATTATTGCTGTAGAAATTTGGACAAATAATGGAAATATCAAAATAATAAATTATTATAATCCTTGTAAAAAATTGGAAAAATTAAAATTTGAAACAATCCTAAGACATTGGAGAGGGAAAATAATTTGGTGTGGGGATTTTAATGCACACAGTACTTTATGGGGAGAGCAAGATGATTATAATGGAGGAGTTTTAGAAGAAGTGATTGAAGAAAAAGAATTGGTAGTGATAAATAATGGTGTAGGCACTCGGGTGGATTTGATAAGAGGGAAAGAATCAGTTATTGATCTGATTTTGGTGTCGCAATCTTTTGCGGATAGTTGCAGCTGGAGAGTATGCAAAAAAAGTACAATAGGAAGTGATCATTATCCAATTTTTATTGAGGTAGAAATTGATATAGAGGAAAACCAGATTAAAAGTGAGGGAAAATGGAGATTTGGAGATGCAAATTGGGGAAAATTTAGAATAATAAATGAGAGTAATATGGTAAATATAGATACAAGTAAACCAATAAATGAATTGAATTTAGAAATTAGTAAAAGCATTATTAGCGCAGCAAAAATAGCCATTCCTAGAAGTAATGGTACTAAAAAAAAGAGAATAGTTCCTTGGTGGACATCAGAATGTTCAGTAGCAATTAAAATGCGAAATAAGGCTTTTAAAACTCTTAAAAAAAATTATTTGTTTCCAAAATTTAATAAATTACAAAAGGAGACAGGCAGAAGTCAGGAAAATTATAAGAAATGCTAAAAGGGATTATTGGAGGAAATATTGTGAGTCCTTAGGGAAAAATACTGCATTAGATAAGGTTTGGAATACTATAAAAAAATGTCCGGTAAATCAAGAGAATATTTCTTTCCAGTATTAAAAGACGATGATAAAATTATAGTAGATAGTAAAAGTAAGGCAGAATTGTTAGCAAGAGTATTTACAAAGATACATAGCACGGAGAATCTAAATAGTAAAGAAAAAAAAGGACATGAAATTACATTACAGAATCAAAATGAATTATTGTGTAATGATGAAGATAATGAGGACCTTATTAATATAAATTTCTCTTTAATAGAATTGAATAAAGCGTTGGAAAATTCCAGTAAATCAACTCCTGGGAATGATCAAATTAGTTACAGTATGCTATCTTAGTTAATTGAGTAAAAAAATATTATTAGAATTGTATAATAAGGTATGGAAGGAAGGAATATTACCTGACAAGTGGAAAGAAGCAATTGTTATACCTATTTGTAAACCTGGTAAAGATCCTCACTCAGCTGAGAGTTACAGGCCAATAGCTTTAACATCATGTATTGGTAAGATTATGGAAAAAATGGTAAATAATAGATTAATTTATTATTTAGAGTTGAAAGAGAAGATTAAATCCTATCAATTTGGTTTTAGAAAAGGTAGAAGTACAATAGATTCTGCATTATGTCTGGAACATGAAATTAGACGGGCTCAGATTAATAAGGAGAGTTTAATAGCAATTTTTTTAGATATAGAAAAAGCTTATGATATGTTATGGAAAGAAGGATTGTTAATTAAAATAAAACAAATGGGGATAAGGGGCAGAATATATAGATGGATTAAAAAATTTTTAACGGAAAGAAATATAAAAGTAAAGGTAGGTGGTGAATTAAGTTCAAGGCATCAAATAGAAAATGGCACTCCCCAAGGTAGTATAATAAGTCCTATGCTATTTATGATAATGATTAATGATATTTTTAATAATATAGATAAATCTTTTGGTGTTTCATTATTTGCAGATGATGGCCTTATTTGGAAGAGGGGAAGAAATATTGAATTTGTAAATAGGAAACTACAAGAGGCGTTACATAGTGTAGAAGCTTGGGCTTTAGAATGGGGATTTAGAATCTCAATATCTAAATCTAAAGTTGTTGTTTTTACTAATAGAAAGTTAAATATTATTACAAATCTCAAATTATATGAGAATGTTATTGAAAGGATAGATCAAATAAAATATTTAGGATTCTGGTTTGATAAACTTACATGGAAGACTCATGTTAATAAAATAGTTGGAAAAAGTAAAAAAAATCTTAAATATAATGAGGTGTTTAAGAGGAAAAGAATGGGGAGCTGATAGGAAAGCTTTAAAAACAATTTACACTGGTCTAATAAGATCAGTTTTTGATTATGGATGTATTTTATATAATTCAGCTTCAAATAGTTTACTAAAAACCATAGCTAGAATACAATATAAAGCATTAAGACTTTGTTGTGGAGCGATGAAAAGTACCCCAATATCAGCTCTACAAGTTGAGATGGGTGAGATGCCGTTGGAGCTTAGAAGGAAACAATTAGTCATAACTTACTGGGCAAATATTAAAGGACATAAAGAAAGTTATCCTCCATATATTATGTTACAACCTTGTCAAGAAAAAGAAAAAAAGCAAATAAATAGTTTTGGATGGATTATAAAAAATGAAATAAGAGAGATAGGATTAAATCATAGTTTAATTAGTCCTGTGATTGTTATTCCTGTTATTCCACCATGGATAATTGAGATAGCGGAAGTTGATTTAAGTTTACTGGAAAAAGGAAAACAATTAGAAAAGAAAGAGGTGGAAAATTATATTGGAAATGAGTATGCGGAATATATACAAATATATACAGATGCCTCTAAAATGTCAAATAATAATATAGGAATAGCTTTTATAATTCCGGAATTAGATATTATGAGAAATAAAAGAATAACAGACAAATTGACAGTATATACAGGTGAACTAATGGCTATTTTAATGGCTCTAGAATGGGTTGAGGAAACAAGAGAGAGAGCGGTTGTAATCTGTTCAGATTCAAGTAGTGCATTAGTAAGTATTGTAGAACAAAATTCAGAATCAAGGCAAGATATTATAGTTGATATTAATCAGTTAATGTTTAGGATTAAAAGTTATGGATCTCTGGTCAAATTAGTTTGGGTTCCTGCTCACATTGGAGTAATAGGGAATGAGCTGGCAGATAGTTTTGCTAAGAATGCAGAAAAAAAGTGTATTGTTGATTTAAATATTAAAATGAGTAAAAATGAGGTTAAAAATATTAGTAAAGTGTATATTAAGAATAAATGGCAGGAACAGTGGGATAAAGGAAGCAATGCCAGATTTTATTATAGCATCCAAAGAAAAGTTGGAGAATTTAGGAAATGTAGCAGGAATAAAAAAGAAGAAGATATTATATCTAGATTAAGGTTTGGACATACAGGTTTAAACAGTACTCTTAAAATAATTAATAAACATGATACAGGTATCTGTAGTTCGTCCGTCCGTCCGTCTTCTTCCGCTTATCCGGGGTCGGGTCGCGGGGGTAGCAGCTTCAGTAGGGAGGCCCAGACGTCCCTCTCTCCAGCCACTTGGGCCAGCTCCTCAGGAGGAATCCCAAGGCGTTCCCAGGCCAGCCGGGAGACATAGTCCCTCCAGCGTGTCCTGGGTCTTCCCCTGGGCCTCCTCCCGGTGGGACGTGCCCGGAACACCTCACCAGGGAGGCGTCCAGGAGGCATCCTGACCAGATGCCCGAGCCACCTCAACTGGCTCCTCTCGACGTGGAGGAGCAGCGGCTCTACTCTGAGTCCTCCCCGGATGACTGAGCTCCTCACCCTATCTCTAAGGGAGAGTCCAGACACACTACGGAGAAAACTCATTTCAGCCGCTTGTATCCGGGATCTCGTTCTTTCGGTCACGACCCAAAGCTCGTGACCATAGATGAGGGTAGGAACGTAGATCGACCGGTAAATCGAGAGCTTCGCCTTTTGGCTCAGCTCTCTCTTCACCACAACGGATCGGTACAGCTGGCTCTTGGGTATCTGTAGTTATTGTGGGAAATTAGAAACAATACAACATTTTTTTTAGAATGTAGTAAGTATGTTCGAGAAAGGGAGGAGTTAATTAGAAATTTAAATAGGAATAAAAATAAGTTAGATATTAGAAGTTTGCTTCAAAGATCATCGGGGGATGTAGTTTTTAATAGTATTTTTAATTTTCTAAGGAGAACAGGTATTATGGGAAGATTATAGTGGTTTTACATCTGATCCATACTCCAGTCTAGAAGGTGGCGGTAATGCACCTGAAAGTTGTTTGCCAACCGCCATAAAAAAAAACAAGAAGAAGAAGAAGAAGAAGACAATAAAAGTATCACTCTGATGTTTTGACAGGACCAAGTTTGGTGGCTGCTGCAGCTCCACGTTTACAAGCCCAGCAGAGTTTTGGACTTTGGTCTACAAACAGGAGAAGAAGGTAATATGTTTGTTGGTCTTCGTTTAAGATGCCAGCACAGATTATGCATAATATTAGATGTTTCCAATAATAAAACTGGCCGGTGGAGTTCGCATCATATTACACATAAAGTCTATAGTTGGAATGAGGTCTTTATTACAGTGCAGGATTCATTCAGATTTAAATTCTTCTGGCCTGCTTTAGATGCTCAGCTTATTTTCTAGATTCTTGTATTTCATTGTCAGTTAAATATGTATTCTTTAAACCTCTCGAATGCGATTCCTTTCTGTACCGCAGGCTTTTTTCTCCTGCCTTGAGAATTCTTCCTAGGCAGAAGGGGAATGATGGTTGAAAGCAGAACATCTCTGCCTAACACATCGCAACCAGCAAACCCACAATCCCAATGAAACTTCCTGTTGTTTAATAGCTTTTGGTTTAACATGGCACAACAAAATGTGGCAATAGAATCTATCTTTGAGGAGGATGGACATTTTGGAGTTGATCATGAGGGGCCTTTACCTGATATTCAGACCAGCAATAATATTGTTATTCCAGATATTGCTGTAGGCATAAATGCCACAACAGTTAATTTGATGCACCACACTTTTGATCCCCTGCAAAATGATGCAAACTATGGCATTGATTTTTCTGCTCTGTATTGACTTTTATTGAACAACGTCAGTTGTAATCTTCAGAGTTTTGTTTCCATTGTATGTGTTAAAAGTGAAGATAAAGACTGAATGTTTTAAAAACGATTGTGTGCTTCTGATTAACCCGGATGCTGTATTCATTAAACCTGTTCTAAACTACAAGTGGATGTTATAAGATATGCCAAACACCAAGGTTTAATTTAAGCTCTGCACACTCCCTGAATGTTCAGTGGGCGTGTTAACTGACAAACTCACTGTTTGGCAACTTAGTTTTACAGGCCCAACCAGAACTGTGATTTTGATGGTGATAGCTAATGATTTTCATGCAACAGATGAATTAAAGTAACATTCAAAAGTAGAACTTGTTTCGCACAGGTTTCTCTTAATGTAAAATGTATTTTCTGAAATGATGGCATCCAATAAGAATACATGAAGCTGGAAAAAAAACAGACTATCAGTTACTGTTAGTTCACGGTAGCATGATGCTATGTATTTTATTTAAAGATTAAATTTGTATGTAGAGCTGAAATAAACTGTACTGACGATACATGACTTCATAGTATCTGTATTCACACATTCTGGAAGGAATACATTTTCAAAATGAGAAGTACAAAGACGAGATACAAACATCGGTGTAAAGACCACCAAATTCAACAGTATACCACTGAAAAATTATGGTAAAACATCTAACAAGGAAGTGTATAAAACAGGCTGGCTTGAGGTCATTTTAAACCTTTCAAAACTAGAATAGTACAAACATAAAAGCTGAACCATTACAAAAAGACAAATGGTTTCTTTGAAGATTCAATGAAGGATCAGGTTGCATGTAATAGTGAGCAGGTGGCAGTAAAATAGATTTAAAAAACTCAAATTTTCAAAATTAAAAAAAAAAAAGTTTTCAACAAAATAGATCAAAATGACTGATTTAAATCAACTTAAAATTGTTTAATGTTTTTATTTTAAGCCAATCTCTGCTCTCTGCCAATGTCCATTGTACATTTACTTTAACAAAATAAACTTGCTAAACTGGACCAGCCTTAGCAAGTGTAGCAAACAAGTGTCAACTCTAATGTGAGAAATGTAATCACTCAAAAAAAAACAAAAAACTTTTATGTTCTCCCAAATCCTTGGGTGTGCGCAATGACAAAGTCCATGTTTTCCTTAAACACTTCATAAGAAGTGACAAGTGGCAGTTTTAAGCAGTTTATACACGTGTTGGCCTTGGGGAACATTGGTTTGGAGGACCCTTCTTCACTGCCCTCATGGAGAAACTCAATGGATGGTGCCGGGGAAAAGCCGATTGGTGGTATCTCATTTGCTCCAGTTGCAAATGCAAGGATGTTTTGAAGCTTATATGATCCTTCTTCATCTGTGGGGGGAAAAAAATAATTAAAAAGGTACAAATTTGTAATTTTCTGTTCAAAGTACATAAAGTAGATGTAATGACTACACCTGTGTTGTACACCTAACTAATAAAACCAAATGTGTGCATATACCAAATAAAAATACATCCAACCTTTTCTCATTTCCTTTTTAGGGCCAGTTAGGATTATCTATATTTTCATATTTTAAGTTTTGTGAACAATTTTTTATTACTTTACATAAGTATTATACACATTTTGTAAAGGTCAAAATGATTACTCTTAAAGTTCTAATGGGTTGACTTAGAACATTTGACTGAATTGATGCACACCTTGGATGTATTTTTGTACAACACCTCAAACACATTACTACCAAGCTAAAACAAACAAAAAAAGATCAATATCGCCAGGAGAATTTTGGAGCTCTTTAAGTCTGTCTCATCCTTAGGTACAACTTCAGATCCCTGAAGGTGCCACATTCATCCTTTCAATGATACGCAGCTCTGGACATCATTATCCACAGTAAAACTTGTCTTGCACAGATATGGGATGAAAGCCCATTCAAAAAAGCAAGAAGCCATTCCTCCAAAGGCAACCTGAAAAGTCAGGTTAGGTCTTGGATATTAACTTTTGCGTCCTGTGCTCTGATGTAGTAAAATTAAAATGTCCTGCCAAAATAGCCATTATTCTAAAAATTGGAATAAATGAAGTAAAAATAGGTGCTAATAATTAACCATACATTTCAAACCTCAATGTACCATCCCAACTGAAGTATGGGGTTGGAGTTTGTTTTGCTGAGGTACTGGTGCACAATATAGAAAAGATGGAAATATTGGAGCAGTAATTCAAAATTACTCAGCAAAAGTTTTCAAAAATTGCTTCTAGGACAACAATGTCAATGTTTTGGAGTGCCAATTAAAAAAAGAGCCCTAAATTCCATCCCATACAAATTTCTAAACAGGGCTGTAAGTGTGTAGGGCAGTATAGTGGCATTTCTGATTTAGTTAAAGCAGTTCTGTCAAAAGGACATGGCCAAAATTTAAGCAATGTACTCGGGGACTCTTGTGGAAAGATACCTAGTTCGATTCTAGTTATATAATATAAAAGGTAATGAATAAAGGATACTACTACATTTACTATATTAGAAAAAGGAAAAAGCACAATATTACTTTACCTTGATTTCCTGTTGACACCGCTGAGCTTCGGCCAGCTGCTCCAGTACGAAACAAAGATGTTAATTCTGTCTCAACAGAATCAGTATGGGCCACCGGATGAGCTGTTTCTTTTAAGGCATTGGCCACACTGTTTGTTGCTTCCGGTGATGATAAAATGCTATTTAAAATTGCGGCTGCTTGACCTAGGCCGTTTCTCAATATGCGTTCTTGAGCGTTCTCGTGTGCTCGTG
Source organism: Fundulus diaphanus (assembly GCA_037039145.1). Classification (NCBI taxonomy): domain Eukaryota; kingdom Metazoa; phylum Chordata; class Actinopteri; order Cyprinodontiformes; family Fundulidae; genus Fundulus; species Fundulus diaphanus. Next base: position 9,726,402 of record CM073132.1, read on the forward strand.
TGCTCGTGACACGTCATCAGCCTCAGCCCGAGCACTGTTCCAATCCAGAGAACGCCAAATCGAGAACGCGCCGAATTCCCCGGATGTTGTTCTCGCCCCGCCCTCTTTATCGAGCATGCATCAGAGCAGACTTGTGCGTTCTTCAGACTGACCGCTTGCCCAGAATGCACCGCGGCCGCAGCTTGATTCCAGACAGCGCAAACAGAGCTCACAGCGGTAAGTAAAAAAATTCTCTTTTCTGCTGCTGTTGTTCTTCAAAAGTACGTTTTCAGATCGTTTGAGGTGAGAACATTATACTTTTAAGCTTCCCTATGTGGCCTGTTTACAGAGTTAGTGCGTAATTAAAAAAAGTAGTGTGCATAATACCGCTGGTTATGATTTATTTGTTTTGTGTTTATCTGACTGACGTGTGTTGCTTTATTAACTCAATACTTGCTGGAATAAATAGGGCTTGGGCGTCATGACGTAATCATTCGCGTGGCCGCCATGTTGACTGCCTCCGCCGCCGCTACTCAGACTACTGCCTATGACCACCGCGTACTGTACTCCCTCTCACCCGTGTTTTAATTTGATTAATTTCACCTTAACTTGATTTCAACCATGGTAAACCGTTGCTGTGTTGTGGGCTGTAACAGCGCAACACATGATCGCCATGGGAAAAACATAGAAAATGGGTTAATTTTCCACCGCTTTCCTGCCTGGAGACGCAACCACGGAGAACAAGTGTCAGAGATAACGAAGAGTCGTCGGCTCGCTTGGATCGCGGCTGTAAGACGACCGAATATAACTTTCCACAGTATCCCGATGTCAATGAGAGTGTGTTCCCTGCATTTTCATTCTGGTAAGTTAAAGATGCACGGTTTTATTTTATAGCCTACATTGTTTCTTTCCTTCAACCGCGACACCACAAACATGCATGAATGCGCGCCCAGAGACGGTTGATATAGCATTTCCTCCTCTTCGTTACTAACTACACTTTTGAAACACATAGCAGCTAGTTAAAAGTACATTACATGTGTGAGTGGTTGTTAGCACTAACGGTTAGCAGCTACTAACCTAGCAGGTGCCAGAGCCCGTCTGAGCACAGCTTACCTTTGTACGAATTACTGTGTTCCCAATGTTTGCTGGATTTATGATCTGCAGCTCAACTGCACATGAGACTCCAAGTACTTGTAGCCCTGGATCTGTTCTGAAGTATAGGCGCTCACACCACAAACAAGGTAGCCGAAGACGTCCGATATGCAAAACGGTGGCAACAAGTCGTCGGTGCTCCACTCATTGTTCGGGACTTCATATGGATCCAAATTATTAATAATGCTGATTTTGTCAACATACCGGTCCCTGGCTTCTCTGTTTAATGTGTCCCGGTAAATTACAGATCCTTTTCGGGATTTAAACATCTTTTTTCTATCTATTCTACTTCTACTTCTCTTCGTTCAACAACGTTATGTCAGCGTTAAGTTAACGTTCGCGTAGCTGTCAACATGGCAGCCCTATTGCTGGTTTTAAACCCACAGTTCTGTAATTATTTTAGATATTTTTTATACTTTTTAGAAATTAATAAAAAAACGTTTTCAATAAGATATGATGGTGTAGTGTATAAACAGTTTTGAACGTTAAAGAAATTCTCAAGCGCTGTGGATGTGATGACGTCACGAGTATACTTCTGTTCCAATGCACAATGCGTGCTGCGTGCTTGCGTTCTCGTCAAGTCCGATCTTCCTGTGTTCTTACCGAGAACAGACTTGACGAGAACGCGAGTCCGTTCTCGCGTTCTCGTGAATTGAGAAACGGCCCTATTCTCTCCTTACTTACACTGCCGTTAGCCATGCTCCGGCTTCTTCTCGGGAGCTCATTGTTGTTGGCTCAGCAGGTAATTGGCTGTCCTGCTACCCCCTACTGGCCAATCCATATATACCTAATATTGCACAGTTTGGGTTCCACGCATGCGCCAGCCAATCTTTAAAATATGTCGCGCCTCTTCCGTGACAGGTTTAACTCTCTCACACACAACTACAAGCCTCTCATTCAGTCTACTACTATTTCAGTCACACACACACACATGCACACAGACACAGACACACACACGCACGCACACAAACATATGTATAGCCTCTTATTCAGTCTAGTATTAGTTCACACACACACACACACACACACACATATATATATATATATATATATATATATATTAGGGCTGTCAAAATAACGCGTTAATTTCGATTAATTAATTTTAACCTCCTGAGACCCAGCGTCCACCTCCGGGGACATTGCATTTTTGCCTCTCTACCCCATATACTTAATTTTTTTCAACTTTAACCCACTGGCCTCATTAGCGGACACTACCAGCTTCCTCTAGTGGTAAGATGACAGTATTACACTCATTTGAATAGACCCCTTGCATCTGACGTCACAGTCACGTGATCGGGGGTGCGCGCCTCCATCTTGGTGGGCAGGCTAGCGTGATCATAGACATATATAAAGAGTAGACCCTGCATCGACCGCTCTCGCCTATAGGCGCGGACGAGATTTAGGGGCGCCATCTTGGGGCGGTCGAGAACTCAGCTCAGTTTAATGTGTTAACCAGGTGCAGAATCAATTTAAGTCAACTATACTTGCTGATTATTGAACTAATTTTCACGTTCTTTTTTTTCTGAAAACTTTAAAGCTATAGCTATTATAACAAATGGTTCAGTGCAGTTAAATGTTCTTAGTGTGGTTAAAAGTAATTGAATATTCTGACAGAATTTATGTATGCTGCAAAACACAGCCACACATACACTTTAACAATTTTTTGTTATTACTATATACAAAAACATACATATATATACACACACACACACACACACATATATATATATATATATATATATATATATATATATATATATATATATATATATATATATATATATACGTTCCAAAAAGAACCCGTGGTAGGCGAAATCCGTGAAGTAGTAACCTTTATTTTCTTTACAATTATTATACAATGAAATACTCCATAGTACATTGAAACCAAAGAACAAAACCTTACAGGCCCAAGTATTTGTTTAACAAATAAAAGTACTGTATAAACGTTTTTTGTTTTTTTTTTCAAATAACTACTGTGCTGTAAAATACTAATTTGATCATCAATACGAACTGAATGCTTCAAATTGCGGAGATCAGCACCGCGACCCGAGTCATTGTATGAGAACGGGAGAAAATGAAAAAGGATTATGAAAAAAATACAAAGTACAGTAGGACAAATAGTGACTCACATGTATTTCACTGCTCTGTAGCGTTTTTTTTCTTCTAAAGCCCGCGGTGCAGGTGTGTGTTTTAGGGAGAAAAACATAGTTATCGGTAGTTGTTGTTCTTCTGGGCAAAAAGAATCTTATAAACTGACATGCTGGTGAAGATTCTCATTTTTGGAATAAACCGACATGCCACCATCGATTATGTTTGAGAACTGTAATGAACGGCTCATCAATGCAAATCCATGAAGCAGCGAGACCGTGAAAGGGGAACCGCGATATAGTGAGGGTTCACTGTATATATGAAGAGTTCATTTGCAAAAACAGATAACTCCGTTTTTAGCCAAATAAACTAAAATGTAAGTGTGTGTGTGTGTGTGTGTAGGGGGGGGGGGGGGGGAGGGGGCTTTTAATGAAGGTGTATTTTTGAGATGCCATTATTTTGTTATGTCGCTCTTACCTGATCAAATTCATCAGGTAGGTTAGTTTGACTGGTATCACCTTAACTAAATAATAAAAAGTATGTTTTTTTAATTTATAAAAACGGAGTTATCTGTTTTTGCAAATGAACTCTCTCTCTCTCTCTCTCTCTCTCTCTCTCTCTCTCTATATATATATATATATATATATATATATATATATATATATATATATATATATATATATATATATACATGCTGTTTATTCACTAATGTCTAACAAAGCTCTGATGCCTTCACGGAGCAGATGCGGTTTTGGAGAGACTAAGACCTGTATCTCTCTGCCTAATTTTAGAAAAATCACATTCTAATCAAAAATATAAACGATATCTGTTCATCTTACTTGTGAAAAGTTATTCCTCGAGCCCTGACGTAAATAGTCCCTCGATTTAAACAAAAATGAGCCGCACAGTGCTGAGGCATCATTAGTGTGTTCAGCTTGAATCAGCAGGTTAGGGTAGCAAGTCGACCGCCCCAAGATGGCGGCCGTAATTCCTGCGCAGCGACAGTCAATGCGGGGTCTACTCTTATATTATGTCTATGAGCGTGACAGCCCACCACTGCACTGGGCCAGTTACCTCTACTCGCAGGTAGAGGTGGCCGGCGGAGCGTATACAAAAGACTATTCACTGATTGTTCAATATGGTGCAAACAGACTGCATCTCTGTTGCCAAAGCAATGTTTACAGTTTAGGGTCAGATGTTATCGGACTATATGCAGCCAAGTTATGAGAATAAACAACATTTAACTCACCCTTCCATGGACAACTGCTACATCATTCAGGTAAAAAACAGACAGTTCACGTATCCATTCGGCAGTGAACTGTTTGTGCGCTCCCAAACTCTTATACGCCTTCATCTGATTGCCACTGTACGTTGGGGTGGGTGACAACACAAGGTAGTTCACCAGATCCGCACAGCAAACTGATGGCCAATCATCGGGATTGCTAGAAAAATCCTTATCAGGAAGAGCCAAAGGGTCCGCAAATACCGGGCATACACTGTACGAGTTTTTCAGTCGTGGTACTTACATACATCTAAAAACTGTGCGACGGAACCGCGGGGTTTAAAAAGTTCACCGCTCACGATCTGTGCGGCGCGACGCTCGCTGTGGTGGCAGAGGCAGGCGAGCGACAGTGGGTGAAAGAGACCCAGAGCAGGGGGTCGAGCCCAGCTCTGGCGAGGCCCGCAGGAGGCACCGGGCATCGGGGGAACAGAGGGGAGAGAGGAGGGACGAGACGCACCGGCGGCCGCGCGGCACGGCAGGTCGCCCGGCCCGGCCCGCCCGCGAGCGGAGGAGTGCCGAAACAGGCGGCCAGTGCGTTGCGCGGACCGGAGCGCTCGCCCTTCCCAACACCCCCGCGAGCGGGCCGAGCGGAGGTCGCTTCAGGGACGCCCGCTCACCTCTCTCCCCTGGCGGGGACGGAGAGGAGGGGAGGGCGCTCCCTCGTAGCTCTGCTTCACCAGCAGGATGCGCTCACGAAAACCTCACGACGGCCGACTGAATTTCAAACATGTTTGATTTTCACCGACCGTCCGATTCCTGATCGGGAGGTAGTCGTGAGAAGCCAGTCCCCCCTCCTCCCCCCTGTACGATCAAGCTGAAATTCGGCCCGATTCAAAACATGCTTGCAAGGCTGAAGAATCGGCCCGAAAAGGGGAGAAACTCGTACAGTGTCTTGAATATCGTGCGTTGTGTAGAAAATGGCATGTCAACCAATATGGCCGCCACGCAAGGGGTTCTGGGTAACGGAGTCACGTGGTTGCAAGGGGTCTATTGAAGCAAGATGGTGGGGAACCCAGTAAAAGCCGGTTCAGTGTCCCAACCGGCTTGGCGCACCCCCCCCCCCCCCCCCCCCAAATAAAAAAAAGAAAAAATTCTGTTGCAATTACATCAATTCAACCATCTTAACAAAAGTTGTGGGAATAAAATTAGAACATAATTTGAATTAAACTGCAATAAAGTTGCAACATCCACAACAGAATCCTGAGGCTTTTGCAGGTGCATCAGTGGCTCAGCCTGGAGCGAGAGAAAGAAAGAGACGCTCAGATCGGCCACACCTCCACAACCTGAAACGTCTCTGAAGCAAAGGATTAAACTGATGATCTACCTGTGTGTGTTCTCACTTTTTTTTGTGTGCACCAGCTTCTTAATCTGAGTCACAATTTACAAACACGAAGAACTTTGATTTGTGTCCGATGACGCGCGTGCGCGCTCGAGAGAGAGAGAGAGAGAGAGAGAGAGAGAGAGAGAGAGAACTGCAGACCAGAGTAACAATAACAGAGCGCTCCATAAATATGTTATTAATCAGAGAAAAAAAAACTTTTACAGCGGCTACATTTAGCAGGTAAACACGCCCAGTGCAACACACCTCAGCTCCCCTCAGCCCCACCCTCGGTTTGTCCCTGTCTGAATATGTGCTAAAACCGCATCTGTAAAATGAACTGCGCCTGTCTGACTCTCAATGAAACGTATTGCAGCTCTGTGTGTGAAGAGTCAATAAATCGCGGAGTCTGCAGCGGGGGGTGGGCAAGTCATGCGCGTCAGTGCTGGTAGAGGTTCAGAGTCACCCCAACAGGAGCAGCGCTGGTTGGAGGCGCTGGGCGATTGAAAGAGAGACTGGTCGCTCAATTTAAGCTTGTAAAAACTTTTGGCCCGAATTCAATTGTCCCTCTACTGACGTACACGACGTGAAGCGAGGAAAGAGTTGGAGAGACATTTGTAAATGGTTTGCAATTCACTCATCTGTTGCCTCCGATTCCCTGGTTTCAGCCAACTGAGCATATTTGCGAGAATGAATGAAGTAGAGGGCACAAGCTGCTTCTTCTACGCATTGAAGCACAATGCGTAGAAGAAGATAAATTCATATTATAATGAAGTGTAGAACAACACTTTTTAAAATAAACAGATTTTGATGTCAATACATTTTATTTATTTATTAAATTTGCTGTTTTGATTTTTGTTTCCACAAAGGAAATGATTATTTACACGTCTTTATGGTGTGGGGGAAAAAACACTGTCAAACCGCCATTACAGATTTCAGCTCACGCACCCCCTAGTGGCAGCTCGCGCACCCCTGGCACCACACTTTGGGAATCCCTGGTCTACAACAACTCTCATAAGAAAAATGGGCAAGGACATAATCTAAATTATATTTCATGCTTGAAACCAGTGTTTCTATGCACAATTACGTCTTTAGATTCATAAGGCATGCAAATTTGAATTTTTTTTACAACTGAAGCAAAGCACAACATTGGTAAAGATGAAGTACTCATTTGAGGACATCAGGGCTATATTTCGTCATTGATTGTGCCATGTAGTTGAATAAACCTAGAAATATTTAGAAGTTTACAAATATAAATGGTAATTGGAAGTTTTATTTAGTCACGTATTTTGATTTAATTAATCTGGAAATATTTATAATGATTCCCAAGTGTAAGTAGTTCTTGTAAGTATTAAATCTTTCAACCAAATAATTATCTTGCAAGTTACATTAGCCACCTAATTGTGGTATAGATTTTTATCTGAATTTAGGGTTGATTTTATCATTACAGGAAACTTACATTGTCAAAAACTGCTAATGGCAATTGTAGACAACTCTGATGTTAAAGATTTATGAGATGGAGAAGCAAATTATCCATTTGTGGACAAACATATTACTTATATGGACCTCTTACATTTAGAACAACCGTTGGATGACTCTGAATCCACCTAATTTTCCTGAAGAGGATTCTGATGATTATTTACTGCCTGATGCAACAGAAGCTAATCACTTCATCAGTGATGATATTGACAGTGGGAAATGGCGTGAACTACCACAGACAGAAGTACATAAACGCAGACGTAAACAAAGACACTGAGTCAGAACCCGAACCCAGGGAACCTCGAAATGCTGAACGTGGTGATCACTGGAAGTCTGCTCCTTTCACTCCTAACTTAGCTCAGTTTTAGGGTACAGATGATAAACTGAAAGATGAGCAAGCAGATTGGCAGCCACAGGATTGTATGGAGCAGTACTTAGACTTAGAGCTGATGAAACTACTGGCTGAATGCACAAATGCAATGTAACTGGCTAAGACTGGGAGATCTCTCAATATTTATGTTTATGAGATCTATGACTTGTTTGATGCATTGATTTTGATATCTTGTGTACATTATCCTCAAACAAAGATGTTCAGGTCAAATGCTTTGCAAATTCTTGCCATCAGTCATGCAATGTCACGTAATTGGTTCTTCAACCTGAAGAGCTACCTGAAAGTGTGTCGCACCAAGTAGTGGAAAATTTGTATGATGATGCACTTCACTGATCTTGCTCTTGTTAACATATGGCTGCCATAATGCCATGTTTATTAGGAAAATGGCACCCCAAGAAAGATTATCATTTTTGCATTTTACACATTTTGGTACACACCTGTTTGCACCTTTGAAAGTTTCACCAATTACCTGTAGGGGTGTTTTAGATATGCAGATTGCTTTTTTGCAGAGGTTTTCTGTTACTTTGCTATACAGTTGGATAGCCATTGTAGTTGCCTGAAATACTTCCTTCTTATTAGTTCTTTGTTGTATGCCCCAACTGGTTTTATATGTTTCACTCAATCGTGTCTTTATTGTGTCATTTGGGAATATAGATCCAGTGTCCTCATATGGGGACATAGCTTTTTTTAAAAACTACTGATTGTAGAAAGCTGAAATTTTGTGTGTATAGTAATTGAGCTATTCTAATCCCAAATTACAAATAAAATTTTTTAATGCAAAGATAATTTAATTGTCCTCATATGAGGACGTCATTTTTTTCAAAAACTATTTGTTGTATCATGACAGAGTTTAGTTATCAAACTTATTAGGTCCTACTAATCCCATGTAACTTGGAAATAAAAAAAATAACTCCAAATAAAAGCTCGGGTCTCAGGAGGTTAAAAAAATTAACGGATTAAAAAAAATAACGCAGATTAATCAATGTCGTATAGGGGTTTTCAATAGGTGAGGCGCGCCTCCACTGGGGGCGCCAAAGAGTCACAGGGGAGGCGCATGAAGACAGAGAAGAAGACAGCGCTGCCGCTCAACTCTGTGAAACATGTAGCGATATTCGTGCCTTCTGTTTGAGCGCGCAGGAGCCAATCCAAGCGCGCAGTGAAACAACTCTCAACGCTCGAAACCGGTCTGGCACGGTCTGAAAAACTCTTCTCAACCCGCTGTCGCGGTGAGTTCCATCTCTGCTCGCGCGCTACTTTGCTCGCGCACACCTGCTCGTTTCACACTCAACACCAGCTGTGCACTCGCTCGGCTGTTAAAGCCAATCACAGACAGTTTTTTTCCCTATTCAATCAGAGTATGGTTTGCAAATACTACATTCAGATGAATTAAATCAAAATGCTGCAGCCTTTGGCAGAAATTACTAAACATCACCGAGGGATTGAAGAAAAACAAATAAAAAGTGTAATATTTTAGCCTAAAATATTTAGGCTAAAGTATTTAGACTAAAATATTAGAGTTACTAAGTGAGCTGTGAAAAATGTTTTTGTCTCTTTTCTTTCCAGCTTCTGGGAGGTTATGCAAAAGTTTATTCTGATCATAATCATCATGAATGTCATTATTATTTAAAGAGCACTTTAACACGAGGTAAAACAAAGTGCCAAACATCAGAAATACATCAGATAAGAGATAACAACTAATAAAATGCTTGTTTGTTAAAATAGCACTAGGTCTAAATTATGTATAATTAGCCTAAAAAGTAGATTGGAATATGTTGACGTCTGTTAAATTCAGGTTATCTTTTTTATTATCATTTCAGTTGACGTTTCCTGTTGACGTGAGTTCAGTTTGACATTGGCATCTGTTTAGTTCAGTTTGACTGCTGTTGAAAACAGCACTTTAATGTATCTAATGCTGATTATTCATTGAAACATTTGAATTTAAATATTTTAAATACTTTCACAGCAAAAATTATATGCAATTAATTTAGATTAATTAATTACAGAGTATGTAATTAATTAGATTAATTTTTTAATCGATTGACAGCCCTAATATATATATATATATATATATATATATATATCCTCTCACACAGTCTAATATCAGTTAAACATGCGCACACAAACATGTATAGCCTCTCATTCAGTCTAGTATTAGTTCAGACGCACACACACAAACACACACACACACACACACAGATATATATACCTTCTCACACAGACTACTATTAGTTAAACACACACACACATGTATAGCCTCTCACACAGTCTAATATCAGTTAAACACGCACAGACAAACATGTATAGCCTCTCATTCAGTCAAGTATTAGTGCACACGTATACACACACACACACACACACACACACACACACACACACACACACACACACACACACACACACACACACACACATATGTATACACTCTCATTCAGTGTAGTACCAGATCACACACACACATAAAACATATATTCAATTTTAGTTTTGTGAGTGTGTGTGACTTTGGTATTGTGGTGTGTGCATGTCGTAGTAGTGTGTTTGAGAGAAAAAAACTGTTTTGTTGAGTGTGTGTGTGTCTTTTGAGGTGTGTGCATTAATTTATTGGTGTATGTGAGAGGAAAAATAGTTTCTGTCCTAAACGGCCCCCCATATGATTACCTAGTCTAATGTACGTTAAAATAATGTATGCAGAGGAATTTAAAACAGCCTTTACTTAATTAGTTGAACCCAAAATGGTAGATAAATGCTGAGACTATGATCTTGTGTGATGAGACTGATTCATTAAGCTTTCATGATTTTTATTTTATGTTGTAATGTTACTATTTGATTTTGACTTAGTTTCTCTCAAGGTTTTGCCCTTACAGCTTATCATTCGTTTCATTTATCATTTATGTGTTATTACTTTTCATTTATTTTTAACAATGTTTAGGCTATAGCATGATTGGAGTCATGTGGATGATCGCCTCTTGGGCAAGAGGGATTGTGGGAAAAGTTTTCCTGTCAGCCTTATCTATTTTCTTAAGACATGGTTGGTTGGATGGTGCCCGACGGGTTTTCCGTTTCCCAAGCCCATGACTCTGCTTATTTTATTTAATCATGTTTAAGGTTGCTTCACCCTTTTTGCTATTTTCTTTTCTTTGATTTATATGATTATTGGTTAATCATGGGGTGAAAAATTTCTTTCTTTGTTTCTAAATGTAATTTTTGTAAAAAAAAAAAAAAAGATGGCATTTGTGGTCTAGCCTGCAGCCTGTGTTTGCAGAGATGCAAGGTTAATCAGAGTTCAGTTTGTCAGTGTGTGCTTACATGGTCATAAAGCATTCTTCGAACTTTATTACCTTCTGTGTGTCTCAAAGTGTGGTGATAATTTAGAGCGGGAGAGGAGAGCTGGGTCCTCCTAAGGCTTTAGGAGAGGTTAAAGGTTAGGAGACAGGATGGGGCTGTTATACAACAAATGAGGCTCTTTGTTTGTTTCTCCATGACAGGCTCCTCCTGTTTGTGTACATCTGTTCCCTATAAAGACACAGGGTTTGTCTTACCTTGAATGCTGTTTTGCCTTCAATAAAGACCGGTCTCTGTATTGAAAGAGTATCTTGATTATCATTTTTTCCATGACAGTAGCCAGTCTCCTCTGCAGTATATAGAAGAATGCAATGCTCGGAGTCTAAAGCAGAACATTTATTATTTTTTTCTTTTTGTCCTGTCTGGCAATGTGGCAGTAAGAATTGTTGTCCTAATGCCAAAAGGAGCAGATTTCACTTTCACAAGTGGAGCCTTACTGCTTTCGCCATAGTGCTCTGCTAAATATATATATATATATACTGTATATCCCAGAAGCTTTATAATAATTTATGCTGGGACTATTTCATGTTAAATGGTCACAGAAATAGGAAGGTAGAAGAGGGGAAAAGGAGAGAAACAGATGAGACAAAAGGCCAAAAGGGAGAAAGAGGAGAGAAAAGAGAGAGAGCAATAGAGAGAGTCTGCTTCTTCACCTGCAAAGAGAGATATAAAAAGAATAGCAAAACCAACCGATAAGGTATTACAGGTACAAACAACCAACACCTTGCTACCATCACTGAAGAATATACAGTACTGATTAATACAAATATATAAAGTGACACCTAAAGATAATAATAGGGGTTTTCTTTTTTTTCCCTTTTTTTTCCCCCAGTGTCCTGTCTAGCTATGTGGCAATAGGAATTGATGTCTCAATGCCAGATAGAGCTCGACAGATTTTGCTTTCACAAGTGGAGCGAACAGCTTTCGCCATAGTGCTCCGCTTGATTTATGCATGTAAATAGCTTTATTGTGATTCCTGCAGAGAGAATTTCAAATTATATGGACACTACAATGGGAGAGTAAATGAAGAACAAGAAGAGAAAAAAAAGAAAGAAAGAGAAGAGGTGAAAGAAAGAAGAGATAAAAGGGAGAGAGTGATATAACGTTCTCCGTCTGCTCCATCACCTGGAAAGAGAGATGCAAAAAGAACAGCACAACCAACAGACATAAAGCAACAGATACAATCGAATAACACCTAGATGCCATTGCTAAATCATATGTACTATTATTTAAGCTGACATGTGTAAAGTGAAATCTGAAAAAAGAAAGTGAAAGAACATAAATAAATAAATAAATTACAGGCTTTCTGTATATAAGTGAACACTTAATACCTGGAACCCATAATAGGGGTTTTCTGCATAGAAGTGAATGTGTAAGTACCTGAATCCAAGCACCTGTAGGTGTTTGTGAGCGTGTATGTAAGGTTTATCCATAAGAAAAATGCTCAATAGTGGTTGTGAGGAGCCAAAGACTCGCCCCCCAGAGCACCGAGGCAGACACCAGGGGAACCAGAACCCCAGATGCCTGAAGGGACCCCAAGAGCAAAGGTGCCCAAGAGGGGCCAACAAAGGGAAAGCTGAGCAGCAGCTACAGCTACAGCAGTTAAAGTAACTACCTCATTCCTTGTCACAATACCATGTTAATCTCTGGAACATGTCACCCTGGTGATCATCGGGATATGTGATGGTAGAAAACTCCGACAAAATGCTGTGTGAACTTTTAAGATTTAAGATGGCTTATGCATTTTATTTATTTGAAAGGTCGTTTTGTATAGTTATGTGTCACCTGCGCCAGCATCAATAACACTGCAGTTGTGAATGCTTAAGATGAAGTCAATCTCTAAAGTCTGATATGGAGTGAAATTCAAGTTTCAAAGGTATCATGATGCAGTTTGACTGCGATTCACCACTTTTTTTTTATAGATCCCAACTTTTGCGTGGAAAGTGACGTACACACATTTCAGGCCCCATTTTGTGCGTACACAAGCTTTATAAATGAGACCCCAGGTCCCTAATGTGAATTGCTAACAAGTGAAACAGCCAAAAAGCTGTAGGGCCCATACTACAAGTCCCTGCTTGCTCAGTAATGTGACACTGGCTCCGTGCCTGCACGCTGCCATTTGGAATATTTCTGTTAGTTGGTCATTTACATCTACTTACCATATTTTCCGGTTAAAAGTTGCCCTTTTTTTCATAGTATGGCCAATTCTGCGACTATTCCGGTGCGACTTATATATCAAATTTAAATGGTAATTCATATTGACCAGTAAGAAACCAAGGAGTAAACATTACCGTCTATAGCCACACGAGGGCCTATTAGGCTTGTGAAAACTATAATTTTCCTGTACCGCTTACCACTTGTTTCAGTATGCATTCACACAAGGGAGCGTTGCGTGGTGCAGCTTGAAGGGCCCAGACCGCAACAGAACCCTGTTATTGGGCTGTCTGTGATGCTAATGACACCTAGCACTAGTTAGGTGTCAAGACTTTTTCAACAGTTTTTGGTTTTAATAGATTACTTTGTAAACACCAGTTTTTTTTTTTTTTTTTTTAGCATTTTTATTAAGAAAATTAAATTAAAATATGTGCAACTATACACAGTGAACAAAAGAAGAAAATCCAAAACAGTTATTATTTTAATAAAAACTCCAAATATGATAAAACATGCAGTCAACCAAAACCTATGACTTTGAATTTAGAGTCAAGAAGGGCTAGGGATAGGATGCTCATGGACTGTAAAATCTGAAGCTTTTCCCATAGTTGCCTGATGAGGTGGTCTCAGATGCTGAAGCTGGCTTTGTCATCTCCCCCTGAAGGCTTTCCAACATTTTCATGAGAGGAACCACTTTGGAGGCAAAAACATTTTCCTCTGCAGACAGTTCTACAGCGACATCATGAAATGGAAACGGCAAGGAAAGGCACCCTCCAGCAATGCTGAACTCCTTTGATGTTAATAAAGGGATGTCAGTTTGTGGGCCAGCGAATCCACTTCACCTATAAATAAATAAACACTGAAAATACAGTTCTTGATAAGCAAATCTAATGACTCTTACAAATGTTAGATTTACCTTACATGATTAGGGGAAATCAAGTCAAATATGCTCACATAGGTGAAATCCTCATCTTCCTAGCTGGCTCCATCCTCTATCATCTCCTCACTCTCTTCAATCTGCAAGCTCCTCCTCTCACCTAAACTTTACACTGTCTCCAAACTGTGAAAATTCTATCCAAACTCTACTCTCCAAGCTATCAAAATTCTATCCAAAACCTGAACTGACAGCAACTCTCCAACCAACACCCATATTTTAACTTAATACTGAGATGCTTAAATGCCCGTCAAAACTTGCAGGCAATCTGAACGTGGTACGGCTGGGTAGCGAGGATTCGGCCGTCATCATTTCCGGCTCCTCCTCTAAATGAACCAAACCTTGATACGTACTTTGTGGAAATGTCCCTTCCACTGCTAGACATGCCTCGAAGCCTCGGCTCATCTCATAACATGCCTACTTAACACGTAGCACCGTTAAGCTCATGGTCTAATGTAGATGTAATTTTGACAACTTCCAGCGTAACGAGCCGGTTGTGGATGCTGCTGTGTAATTTAATAAATTGGCTTATCAGATTAAATGTCAATTGTTAGTCTTGGATTGTGTGAAATAAATGTCTAAATAAATGCGTATAGTCTGGTGCGATTTATAGTTCGGTGCGACATATGTTTTTTCCTCTTTATGATGCATTTTTTTGACTGATCTGACTTATATGGCGGAGCGATTTTATAGTCTGAAAAATATGGTACATTGAATAATAATAATGCAGTCTTGTACTTGATCAAAAAATTTATTTTAATATTCTAGATTGCAAAAATAGCTTATTAGTGTGATCAATGTAAGCTACTGTTTTATGAAATTTTTATTCAGGATCGGGAGAGATCGGCAAACACAAATAAGGACTCAAACACTGTTTCTGTTAGAATATAAGGCACACATTTATTATTATTCCCCACAGAATACAGCACATCAAAACAACTAGCTCTTCACACAGGCAAAGTAGCAAGCATTAAAGCAACAAGCTTTCAAACAGACGTGACGCTCAACAGATTCTCAGAATCAGCTCTTACCATTGACACGAACCGGGAGCCCTCAGTCCTAGGTTAAGATCAGCGTTCACGATGCCGGTGTCCACACACGAACTCACGGCAGACTCTCTGGGCTAAGGGCAGTCTCCTCTCTATATACTTGTAAATAAAAAGTCAGGTGTGGAGTGAGAGTGGCCATCTCTCCCTCCACAGCCGCCCTCCTTTCCAAAACATGTTCCCAAACAGAACCCGTTCCCAGCGTCTCAGCAGTGTGCGAAGCAAAACAATAGATAATAAAGCAAAATAAGGAATACAGAATCAGTCTTTCCCACCACAAGTTAAAACAAGTTATCTTAGTTTCATGTGAACCCAGGTGCGAACACCACAACAGCCATAATCAATGTGTGAACTGGCCAGTACCAGTCTTCCCATAATATCAAAAGTTAAAACAAGTTATAAAACCGAGCAGGTTTTCCCATAATACATTGTTAAAGAGCAAAAATAATTCTTTCATATATCAGCTACTTTATTGATAATCCTCACTGCACACTTTTGTAAAATCCATAGGGTACACTTTTATAATTGTTACCCCAGACGTCTATTCTGTATTTCAAGTATGGGAGAACTAGTGAACAATATAGGACATACAGTGCATCATGTTCCAACAAGTGTTTTACTTTATTATAGAAATACACTTTGAAACTGCTGTTTTTGCACACGGGCCGCCGGCCCTTCACTGTTACTCTGAAAAAAAAAATCCTGGTGAGGACCCTGACCTGTCAGTGAGAACAGAGAGGGACTGTGACGCTGTGCGTCCTTGTGACAGCTCAGTGTATCAAGCTCGGTGTCACATATAAAACAGTTTGATGTAAAGACTTCTTGCTCCGAGAAGTTTATAGTGTGACACATACCTGTATGTTTATGTGTCACATACACATATGAGTCCGTGCAGAGTCCGCCTATCAGGGTGCTCCGAATATCCATTGAGCGGAGCGGCTTCGTTGCTTACCAAAGTCGTATTTACACATTCTAACAGATTTTTGAGTGCATTGTACCACATAAAATCGGTCAGTAAGCACAACTTTAATCACGTATAAGGTACACCGGATTATAAGGCGTGCCATACATTTTTGAGAAGATTAAAAAATTTAAAGTGCGCTTTATAGTCCAAAAAATATGGTACTTTAGACTGGCATTTAACCACTTTATAAAACTATGGAACTTGAACTTAAAAATGTAAAAAATCTTTTTCTTCCACCTGTCCTTTCAGAAGGTGGGAAGACAGGTGTTCTGTGGTCTCTTCAGTGTAACAAAACAGTGAGAAGAAGAGATGTGAGCTGTCATCAGGTGAAATTTAAGCTTCATGTGTAAGATTAGCAGATATTGTTCACTCAGACAGACTGTAGGGTGATGCAGAGGTCATTGCTGTGAAATCCCAATGACACAAACACTCATGTTTTGTAGCAAATCTCATCTATTAAACAGTGATTTAAAAAAAAAAAAAAGTATGACTTATTTTCTTGTGCTTATAGTGTGATACAATTCTAATATCTTCTAATGCTATGTTTGGTGGGAACCTTTCATCATTTTCATTGTGTGAAGCTGAAATTTATAGTGTTGCTTAGTTTTTTAATATATTTGAGATAATCAGGACAAATAATTTCTTCACGGCAACAGGAATAAGAAAACTATGGCTGCACACCAAGACTTTTGTGAAAACAATCTAAACAGAACCATCCAGGGTGTGTCGTGAAAGGAAAGACGGAATGAGCAATTACCAAATTAGTGAATCCCCAACTGAGCAATCATCCAATTAGTTTACCCCTTAAACCTCATGTGATCTCCCTGGGTCGTTGTCTTTCATTTCCGAAGCTGGTCATCTCCTGCCAGTAAACAGTGATGTACTATAATGTTCTGCATCCCCCCAAAACTGCACTCATAGTGTAATTGGCTTGCAAGGCTCAATGTGGAAGTCCAGATAACATATTACACAGTGGAAGGCAGGCTGATAATAAAACCCTGCTTTAGGACAATGGTAGATCTATACCCTCCTCTATACAGAAGAAGTCAATTTTTGTAAAATGCTTCATCATTCATCCTCTGGCAGTGAGAAACATTCAATCAAGAAGATTTAGAGTAAGGCTGAATGATTGCCTCGGGAGCCTGAGTGACATGAATAATAGAAATGTTCACATCTTATGTTCAAACTTCTTTTAATAAGGGACTTGTTTCAAAGCCAATGGACAGCCTTTACTTCCATGAAAATAATTGAACTTGGGTTCTCCTTATACATCGCTCATAACCTGGTGCACGGATAATTGACTACATCCACTTCTACTATCAAATAGTGCACATTGTTTGGCAACACTTTAGTGTGTTTATGTGAAAACTCATGAAATTTCAAGCTGATTGATCAAAGGTCAGAAATGGCTAATTCAATCCAAGATGAATGTCTTCCTCTTTGTTGGAGTGCATGTGTGCAAGAGAGTTTTGGGTAGGTTCTTGGACATTCTACCATTGTACCAGATTTGATACCTACATGATAAAGTAAGGTGAACAAAGAGGGTGTTTTTTTAAACTGCAAGAGGGTGCTCTGGAGCTGTTTCTATGGCGACTTTTGTAAAGTCCTTGAAATACTTAAATTTCACACACCACAGACACATGAAGTTAGTAAGTTTTGTTATACCTTTAGGCATCCAAAAATCCAACAAATTTAACAGAAAAATTAGAAACATTCAAATTACAACAAGCCTTTGCAACACTTTTGCTGCTTGGGCCCACTTACAATTAGATATATTTTAACCTTAACAGGGACTTTTTGTACTGAAGTGGAAGAGTTCCTATTCACTTCCAGTATATGGTGAGACACCAATGTCATGCGAAGAACACTGATGTCATACAGTACACCCACTTGCTGGGGATGTACACACTAGGTTCTATATAATATAAGTGATAATCGTGGCTCTCCACTTCCTGGATTTACACCTCCCTGCATTGTTTTATGTATGAGATTCCAGTACTGAAGCTGTATCATTCCTCTGGCTTGTTAGATTTAAGGAGCAATAAGTAAGAAATTTACTGCAAAATTAACCAAAATCATTCTCACTTATGTGCGATAGACTGGCAACCTGTCCAGGGTGTACCCCACCTCTCGCCCATTGACAGCTGGAGATAGGCACCAGCACCCCTCGCAACTAGAAAATGGATGGATGGATGGCATTCTCACCTGTCACCCAGGTTGGAATTACATTCCATAAACAATAGGTCCTCTCCATCAACAATGTCTTAATGTCCATGTTTCTGTCTAGACAAAACATGGACATTAAAAAAAATTTGTCTCTTTACTTGAAATATGTGTTTGAGAGACAGAGGTCCAACAAGTCACAAATCTGGTTTGGTGTTAAACTGGTTCTATATTTTAGTGATTCATCATGTTCCAGCTGAGTCCTGACAGTGTTCACTGCCTCTGATGTCAGAATGCAGATGAAAAGAGAGGTGACATCAAAAGAAACAATGGTTTCCCCTGGTGCCTGTCTCAACTCTGTGGAGGAGTTTGTATGTGGTGTGGGGTGTGTCCGTGAGTTATCTGTTGTTTCCCTGTTAACTGCTTTCTGCAGCTCCAGCATCTGTAATCTCATAATCTTTAAGAGAGGGGAGAAAGAAGCCATCTTGGTCAAAAGTGAAAATCCAACACTGAACAGTGGGGGGTGGGGGGTGGGGGTGTGCTTCCAGCTCCAGTGTTTACAGCTCGGTCCTCCAACACATTCCAATGAAATTACATAAGCAGTCTCATCAGGATTCAGGTGACCAAGTCCTCCACTCACACCAAGCAACAGCCTCTAACGACCCAGGACAGTGACGGGTGGGTCATTGATTTGTATCTGACTTATGTGCCTAGGAGGATGGGCCTCCATGTCCTTTAAAAACCGCAGCGCTCCAACTACAGGTTCCTCAATGCGAGCCACCAGAATTGACAAACAATCCTGGATAGGTGTTGAAACGTTTTCAGAAAAACTGAGAGAAAGTCCAGTTGCCTCTGATCTAAGCCTGTTTGCTGTTGTGATGACCCAGGTAAATGAGAATTTGCAAAGGCATGAATAGCTGCTGGCTTCCAGAATAGCTGTGTCTCAGCATTTTTTAATTGAAATCATCCATTTGAGCCACCTACCTGAGCTGTCCTCAAGAGAAAATTAATTATCACATCTATCCCTGCTGGCTTGGCAGTACTCTTTTACTGCACTTCATTAGAAATGACAAGGAATGCTTAAAACAAATTTTGCAGGCCTGGTTAAAGTTGTCAATGAAATACACATTTAAAGATTAGACAAATACTCAGTAGGTCAGAAAATTATAGTACTTGAAGAGTTAGTTGCATTGAAAATTTATATAAATGGCTGCTCTGTGACTTGATTTAAAAGACTTCGTCCTCAGTCCCCCGGTCATCTGAAAATGTAATGCCATATCTCTGTGTTACAGACTTTCAGAAGCAGCCGCAGAGCTCACGCTATTTCTGCTGTTTAACAGTCTTAACACCAGTACAGCTGTTGTTCACATTCATGCTCACAGGAACTGCTGGTCGTGGGTGCATGTCACGGCCATCTGCCTCGGTGCAGGAATCTTTGAGCTGCTCTCTGCTGTTATTTGTGACAGCATGGCCTTAGAATGGGCCATCCTTGGAGGACTTGAACATGTCAGGCCATAACTTGGTTTTATTAAAGGTCCTTTTTCACTAGCTGCTTCAGCATTCTTCTTGTTTACAGTAAGGTTTTACCACCTCTTCTTGGCTTTTGATATCATGTAGAGTGTTGATTTTTATGTGTATAAATGCATATTTTTATCATGTGCGGGCAGTGCCTTTTATTTATCTTATTTTTATTTTATCTTTGTCATGGTGTTAAGTCTCTTAACCCACATGCAGGACACACTGACGAGACAGATCTGGCAGGTTTACGAGATTCATTAAAGAAACAATCATAACGACGGGGCGCGGGCCTCAACAGGACGTTAAGCAGCGGTGGAAGCACTGGATAACTCTATGGAGGGAGAGAGAGAGTTAGGTAGAGTTACGGGTGACGGGTCTGGGACCTGATCTCTTTACAGCGTTGGATGTGCTGTTCAAAAGAGGGAGCCGTAACATTCTCCACACGTGATGGGAATAGAGGGGGCCGGTAACCTAGTGAGACCTTGAAAGGTGAAAAACCTGTGGAGGAGGAGGTGTGAGAACTGTGGGCATATTCCACCCAGGGGAGGAACTTGTTCCAGTCTGTGGGGTTTGTGGAGGTGAGGCAGCAGAGAGCGGATTCCAATTCTTGATTCATACGCTCGGTTTGACCATTAGTCTGGGGGTGGTAACCGGAGGTGAGGGTGTAGGTGGCGCCCAGATCCAAGGCGATATGAGACCAGGGGCGTTCGGGGACGGGAAGTAGCTGGAGCAGGACTTACTGTGGCCGGTTGGAGGACATTGCATTATTTACATTTCAATTGTTTACTTTTTAATCACTGCTGCAATTTTCCTGTATTGTTTACATTTAAATTGTTTACTTTTTAATCACTGCTGCAATGTCGTGGGCGACGGTAGGGTTCGTCTTGCAATTGTCCGGTTGCCGGTTCGATTCCCTGCTCTGACTGTCTCTGTCGTTGTGTCCTTGGGCAAGACACTTCACCCGCATTGCCTGCTGGCGGTGGTCAGAGGGCCCGGTGGCGCCGTTGTATGGCAGCCTCGCCTCTGTCAGCCTACCCCAGGGCAGCTGTAGCTACTTACATAGCTCACCACCGTCAGGGTGTGTGTGAATGGGTGAATGACAAAGACTGCTTTGGAGGACTAGTTAAAAAGCGCTATACATACAAGTACAAGCCATTTACCATTTACCATCGTCAACTTCAGGAAGAACCGGCCTCACCACGCTCCACTGCTCATCAACAGCTCAGCTGTGGAGGTGGTCAGCAGCTACACATCACAGACACCTGGTCTGTGAACACCCCGTCGCTGGTGAAGAGGGCACAGACTGTACTTCCTGCGGAGGATGAGGAGAGCCCACCTGCCCCTGCCCATCCTCACGACCTTCTACAGAAGCACCATAGAGAGCATTCTGACCAGCTGTCTCTCTGTAATGCCACCGACTGGAAGAACGTGAGGAGAGTGGTGAGGATCATCGGGGCTCCTCTTCCCTCCATTAAGGACATTTCGTCTGTCTGTCCCGAGCCCGAAACATCATAAAAGACCCCTCACACCCCACCATGGACTGTTCTCCCTGCTATCTTCTGGGAAGAGGTTCCGCCAGGTCCTGCAAAAGCTTTTTCCCTGTCATCAGACTGTTGAACTGCTGAACTCTAAACTGGACCCTGCACCACATTTGCACATTGCATCACTGCATCTCTATCTAGCATTACAAATGCTGCCGAACAATGCGTTTTTGCAGAAATGCCTTTTGCACCATCATTTCTGCACATACAAATGGTTTTAAAAAATTCTCCTGTACACCGTGATGTACAGGAGTATGGCTGGATTGAGTTATCTGAGATAACTGCGCGTTCCTGAGTTTGTTTAAAAGGGGAAATGTGTCGATAGTAGAAACAATGATCAGCAACGCTGCTATTGGCTGTTCAGCATGGCCAAAGAACACCCACAGTTTTTCTCCCAAGCAGAACTCGAGCTTTTAATGGAAGGTTATGCCGAATTTGAGTCATTAATTAAAACAACAGGTAATACCTCAAAGTCTGCTAAAGCCAGGAGAGAGGGCTGGCAAAAAGCAGCAGTCAAATTAAATGTGTAAGTGCTGTCCATTTGAGATGTTTCTATCACTTTCTACAGTATATACTTTGCACATTTTAATAATTTCATATTTACTTTGTTTGTTTGTTTGTTCTCGAGCAGGCGCTGGAGGACCAGGCGCACATGACGTTGGTGTTCAGAGGGGTTCTTGGACTACATGAGGATATCGTCTAGATAGACGAAAACAAAGACGTTGAGATAATCCCGCAGAACATCATTGACCATGGCCTGGAAGACTGATGGGGCATTGCAGAGGCCGAAGGGCATAACCAGGTACTTAAAGTGCCAAACAGGTGTCTTGAAGGCAGTCTTCCAGTCATCTCCCCGGCAGATACACACTAAATGATAAGTGTTTCTCAAATTGAGCTTAGTAAAAATGGTGGCGCCTATCGGCCAGGACCTACTTCCTACCTCTTAACCAGTTATCCGGCCTAGTAACTAGGGCGATTAGCTTGTCCAGGGTTCCTCCAGGCGAGCCAATTCATCCTTTAATGGTTTGGAAGAATGCAGCCTTAAGCGGACAGGGCTCCCAGCCAGCCGCGGCCGCCAGGGTACGAAACTCGACTGAGAACTCGGCCACTGGACGACCTCACTGCCTGAGAGCCCATAGGCAACGAGAAAGGTCTGTCGGTCTTAAACTCCTGCAAAAAACTGGAGAAGGTTAAATTAAAATCCTGGCAGTCAGTAAAACGGGCCTCGGCCCACCGGAGGGCCCTTTCTGTTAAGAGGCGGAGAACAAAGGAAATCTTTTAATCATCCCGCTGGTAATCCAGGGGAGAGCTCTTAAAAACTAAGGAACACTGAAACAAAAACACGCCACAGCCTCCCCCTTCCCCGGAGAACCCCTCCGGGTGGGGGGCATGGCACCACGGGCGCGAGAAAGGTGCACGGAAGGTGACTGCGTAATTGGACTAGGTGCGCTGACGGGATCCGCCGAAGTAGTGTGCGGAGGACCCTGAAGCGTGCGGCAAATCTGTCCGACCTGATCGCACAGGGCCTGCACCTGTCCCTGTAGCGCGCGAACCATCTCGTTCTGCCCCAAGATCTGCTCCTGTTGATCACTTAATGCCTGCCTCAGTGCGTTCGCTGGGTCTGTATGGCCAGAGTGTTCTGCTGTCATGGTGTTAAGTCTCTTAACCCACATGCAGGACACACTGAGGAGACAGATCTGGCAGGTTTACGAGGTTTATTAAAGGAACAATCATAACGACGGGGCGCGAGCCTCAACAGGATGTTAGGGAGCGGTGGAAGCATTGGATAACTCTATGGAGGGAGAGAGAGAGTTAGGTAGAGTTACGGGAAAACGGAGAGGAACTAAGGGACGGGCTTACCACGCAAGAAGAGAACGATCCTCCGGGGAGAGTGAGCGGTGCTGCGGCGGCTGTAAACCGGGTTTGTTGGTACCAGAGGCGGGAGAGGCGGCTGCACGGCGGGGAGGTGACCGATAGGGAGATGGAAGATTGGGCTCGGCGGAATGGGCCGCGGGGTGGCAGCAGGCTGCTGTCAGCTGGCTTGGGACCTCCAGACGATTGATGGCTTGGCTTGGGATTGCTGAGCGGACCCGTGAGGGGTTGGCTCAACCGAGGCGTGTGTGTTCTGAGCGGGTCTCTGAGGAGGAATTCGGAGCAGCCAACCTAGGGCACAAGGAAGATCTCTTCGAAACGTCATAAAACGCTGGCCGTTTGAGCTCCTACCGGTTAAGGCTAACACTCTGGCGCTGAAGTGCTGACAGCTGTCTCCTTTTAAGCTGTCCCCGCAGCCACAAAACGACGAACACCTGCGTTCGGCACCTCCCCGCTCGTCAGTAGCCACCTGTGGGAGAAGGAGAGAAAAGAAGCCGAGCTGCGCCGGCCATACGTCACCGCAGCACCCTGACAATCTTACTGTCTTTATCTTTATATGGTCTACTTTATCTTTTATTGTGTTTCTATTGTTTTATATATTTAGCGTGTTTTATTATGTTATACAGCATTTTGGAAACCTCTTGTTATGAATTGTGCTATGTAAATAAAATGGATTGGATACAGTAATTTATAAAGTGTACAAACAACTTTTAAAATACAAGTTTTGTGAAATAAAAAAGAATTAAACTATGATAAATAATTTCAAACTTTTTTGAAATATATTATGATCAGCATTCTGTGATATTGAACTAAAAAATAAACAAATATTAGATAGGAAAGTATGCACTTATTAAACCTCATTTAATAAGTGCACACCCTCCTAAGCTCCAGCACCTTGTGATTTTACTTCATTTTTCAGGTCTGCTATGGTCACACCTGCCATTTGTCATAGTGAATCTGAATTTAGCTGTTTTTATTTTATTTTATTAAGAAGCAGCCAATCAAAACATATTCACACTCCTCTTGATAATCAGAAAGTCTTTGTGGGCTTCACCACAGCGTTATGTATGTTTCAACTGATATTTCCATTTTTGAGCAGTTGGTTTTCAGTATAAACATTCCTTTGGATGTTGTTACGCCTATAGACATCATATACGTAGACGCCCCATTTTATGCTGCCGGCCGCTAGACTGACGTGCCTACAGGGCGGCCATCTTGGGTCAGACCACAGATCAGACATCTGCTGTCAAAATGAATAGGAGGCAGCACAGATTTAATTTAAATCATATGTTCACAATGCTGGTGACCTTTCAGACAGATTACACATATTTATTCAGAACAAAAACTATTTAAACTGAAGTCTAACGGGATGATATATATACTCACAGTTATATATTTTCAGTTACATATTAATATAATAAACAGAAATTATACACACATCTCTCTCTCTCTCTATCTATCTATCTATCTCTCTCTCTCTCTCTCTCTCTCTATATATATATATATATATATATATATATATATATATATATATATATATATATATATATATATATATATATTAGGGCTGTCAATCGATTAAAAAAAAAAATTCTAATTAATTACATACTCTGTAATTAATTAATCTAAATTAATCGCATATAATTTTTGCTGTGAAAGTATTTAAAATATTTAAATTCAAATGTTTCAATGAATAATCAGCATTAGATACATTAAAGTGCAGTCAAACTGAACTAAACAGATGCCAATGTCAAACTGAACTCACGTCAACAGGAAACGTCAACTGAAATGATAATAAAAAAGATAACCGGAATTTAACAGACGTCAACATATTCCATATTCCAATCTACTTTTTAGGCTAATTATACATAATTTAGACCTAATGCTATTTTAACAAACAAGCATTTTATTAGTTGTTATCTCTTATCTGATGTATTTCTGATGTTTGGCACTTTGTTTTACCTCGTGTTAAAGTGCTCTTTAAATAATAATGACATTCATGATGATTATGATCAGAATAAACTTTTGCATAACCTCCCAGAAGCTGGAAAGAAAAGAGAAAGTCTAAATACTTTAGCCTAAATATTTTAGGCTAAAATATTACACTTTTTATTTGTTTTTCTTCAATCCCTCGGTGATGTTTAGTAATTTCTGCCAAAGGCTGCAGCATTTTGATTTAATTCATCTGAATGTAGTATTTGCAAGCCATACTCTGATTGAATAGGGAAAAAAACTGTCTGTGATTGGCTTTAACAGCCGAGCGAGTGCACAGCTGGTGTTGAGTGTGAAACGAGCAGGTGTGCGCGAGCAAAGTAGCGCGCGAGCAGAGATGGAACTCACCGCAAGGACAGCGGGTTGAGAAGAGTTTTTCAGACCGTGCCAGACCGGTTTCGAGCGTTGAGAGTTGTTTCACTGCGCGCTTGGATTGGTTCCTGCGCGCTCAAACAGAAGGCACGAATATTGCTACATGTTTCACAGAGTTGAGCGGCAGCGCTGTCTTCTTCTCAGTCTTCATGCGCCTCCCCTGTGACTTTTTGGCGCCCCCAGGGGAGGCGCGCCTCACCTATTGAAAACCCCTATACGTCATCGATTAATCTGCGTTATTTTTTTTAATCCGTTAATTTTTTTTTAATTAATTAATCGAAATTAAAGCGTTATTTTGACAGCCCTAATATATATATATATATATATATATATATATATATATATATATATATATATATATATATATATCCTCAGTCAGATCTTTTAGAAATCAGGGTGTTTAATGTGCTTTTCTCCGCTTCCATCCTTGCTACCCATTAGCACATAATGTGTTTATGCCGGAAAAAACTGTAACTGTAAAGTATGAGGATTAACTATCATAAAATCTTACTTGTGGAAGGTAATTCCCCGGGATCTGGTTTGTAATGCCCTTTTATTTCCACACCCATAAGCCTAGCAAAAGTCGGGCATCCTGGGACGTGGCTCTGGAAGTTTGCTGACTGTCAATACAAAATCGAAATCATGTATTAAGTTAGACTATCAAACTTTTAATTGAATCAATTGGTCTCATGTAGCCCCTAAAGGGGTGACGTCTTCAGTCAGCTAATTTATCTCAAATCGGTTGAGAATTCACCGGATTCAGAGTGTCTGAAAACATAAAGCACCACTTACCTGAACTGACTTGTATTCTGTCTGACTGCAGCTTGGTCTGACCTAAGATGGCCGCTCTGTCGGCACGCCTCTCAACCGAGAACGCGGCGTCTACGTATTCATGTCTGGTGTTACGCCATTATAACATGACAAACTTTAACTGCAGCTCCCAGCATGCAACACAGCTTTCACTACAGCTCCAAGCATGCCATGCGGCTCTGACACCACCCCGCAGACATAACCCAGCGATCCGGCCTCTTTTTACACAGCGTCTGCTGTATTGAGGATACATCTCAGCTGAACACGTGGTGAGCCTGTGATCGAGTAGCTTTGCAAGACCAAAGTGCCGCATCACCCTCTTCCCGCTGTTGATGCGATAAAAGAGAGGTCCGAACTTTAAAACTTAAAACCCTGAGGAGATGAAGTCCTCCGCCTTCCAGTCGATCAACGACGCATCGCCTTGTTGCTTTGGCCAAAGCAGAGCTGATGTGCCGATTTTGGACACTCTTTAAATCATATGTCATTGTGACGGAAATGCAAATGGGTGATGGTTGTCAAATCCCGGCCTACAGCTTTCAGAAAAAGAACTACAAAAAACACAAGTCAGACAAATGTAGCGCACAACTGAAGGTCTCTCTCACAAACCAAAACATATGAAGGTAAACTTATACAGACTTTCTAGATCTAAAAACTAACAGTATCTGGTCCAATTGTTTATTATTGTCTTCTTAAAGAGTTGACATACTGGTGATTGATTTAGTTTCAATTTTATGAACTGATTTTGTTTTAACAGAAAATGGTATATACACATTATGTGCAAAGTAAACGATGTGCACAACATAAACAAATTATCAAGTTAATTTTCAAGCTTAATGTATATATGTCAGGGTTTGTTTATCGATGAACTCAGGACGCACACACGGAACTAAAAGTTTGAGTCTTTATTGAAGGAAGTATACTGGGTGGTGAGTGATGAAGACCGGAGGTTCAGGACTGCAGAAGGTCAGGGATGTAGATGATGGCAGGAGCTGACGGCCCGGAGACAGATAGTCCACACTAGCTAGGTGCTTCTCGGCTAGCAGGCCTCATAGCACTCAGGGCGGCTAGTCAGGTTAGCAGTTATCAGGAGACACCAGGGCACAGAGCTGAGCTTCACCAGAGCAGCTTGACAGGTTAGCAGTTATCAGGAGACACCAGGGCACCGAGCAGAGCTTCACCAGAGCAGCTTGACAGGTTAGCAGTTATCAGGAGACACCAGGGCACAGAGCAGAGCTTCACCAGAGCAGCTTGACAGGTTAGCAGTTATCAGGAGACACCAGGGCACAGAGCAGAGCTTCACCAGAGCAGCTTGACAGGTTAGCAGATCACTGAAGGCACCTGGACAAAGAGCAGAACTTCTCCAGGAACGAACCACAGAATAAAAAGACTTACAGAGGGACTGGTATGGAGTGGTGGATAGCAGATGACGGCCCAGTGCTGAACTGAAGGCAGAGGGAGGTTTAAATAGAGCACTTCACAGGTGGAACAAGGGTCTGGCTAATTGACTGGTAAATAGTTAACAGGTGTGACTGACTGCTGAGGAGGTGAAGTGAAAATGACAGAAAATAACTGATGACAATGAAAACTAACAATAAATAAAGTCAAACCTAACCCACATGAGATGAAAAATGAAAATAACAGAAAAATGAAGTCAAACCAGAACTCAACCATGACAATATATATATATATATTATATTTCATCACGTCATAGTTGGCGATTTCATTGCTTCCTTTGAATTAAAACTTTATCGTTAGATTGTTACACTATCTATCTTATTTGGAGGAGGGACTGTGGCCATTTGGAGTCAAGCAGAGGCCAGGGCCCTTTTCCACTAGTACTGGCTCTACTCTGCTCTACTCCACTCTACTCAGTTATTAGGGTTTTTTTTATTAATAATGGTTCCACGGTAACAGCCCTTTTTTTTTTTTTTTTACTTTTTTTATGTGTCCTGTCTGGCAGTGTAGCAATAAGTATTGCTGTCTTAATGCCTAGGTGTTTGGCCCACATGCAGAGCACAGTCGGGAGACAACGAGCAGTTAAAGATGTTTATTTAAGGCTCAAAGGTACACAAATATTGTGCTCCCTGAGAGAGCAGCTGACAATGATCGAGACGGCGGGATCGAAACACTGCGGGAGAAGAAAGATACAGATTAATGAGGGCAAGTGCGGGAGATAAGCTGTGTGTAGCTCTGCTTACCGCCACGTATGGGTAACCTATCCGGGGGGAAGTGGAGTGGAAGAACGGATTCAGTAGAACTCTTACTCTTGGAGGAACTAGGTGACCGAGTGACAGGTGAGCTGGCAGGTGAAACAGAGGCGGGGAGCCCAAGCAGCACCACAGCAGGTAGCAGGGAACAGAGAGCAGCCGGAGGAACCAGGGTGAATCCAGAGAAGGGAAACTCTTGTCCAGCTTGGCCCAGGGGGGCTCGAGGGGAATGCCAGAGCAAAATCTGAGCAGGGCGGGGATTCAGAAATCTGTCTTCAGTGCTCGGAGAAGGTGAGTAGTCCAAGGCACAAAGCGAACACAACGGTTTAACACTCCGGTGTTTCAAAATTAACTGCCAGTCCAGGAAAGTTAGATGCTCAAATATCTAATCTAAGATGCTTTGCATATTTGTCTAACAGGACATTTTAAAATCTTACTTGTGTTTTGTAGAACGTATTCGTCTCCAGATTTAACTCCTAGTTAATCTGAGGTGTCACCCTATTTATGTGGAAAGGGGGGTGATGCTTTTAAAGCTAAAAGTGCTAATTTCCCTTAAAAGAAAGGTGAGAAGCACAAGCTAAAAAGCTAGTAATTCCTTAAAGGTGAAGCCTTGCGCAAAAGCTAGTAAACCATAAAGAAAGGTAAGCAGTCGCTACAGAGCTCGTAAGTCCTAAAGGTTTAGCATTCTTAACACTGAAAGAATAGTGTCGTTATAATTCACACGTTGAACGGTCAACCTGCTACACACACAAATAAGTAATTGCAAAATGTATGTTTAAACATAAAAGCATAGCTAAGCGTGCACCTGGATCATATGTTATTTTGAAAGTTTTGTCATAACTTGTGTTTGTTTTGTGTTAGCAAGATGGAGCCAGAACATCTCACATCTGAAGCTGCACTTTTGGTGGACCAAGCAGACATAGAGAGGCAGAAGGTTGTTGTTGCCAACCTCATCAACTTATCTGCAGATGAGTTGAATAACTTAAATAGTTTTAACCTTGCTGAATGCGATAAAATGATTAAGGAACTAATGGATTTTATTGCAAACCCAACTAAAGATGCTCTGATTACAGATGTTCTTTGCCAGATCACCCTGCTGCATCAGCAACAATCCCAACTGAAAGCTAAACAATATCTTCAGTTACAGGTTGAGCATCAGATGGTTTTAGACAGAGTGAGTGCTGCCAGATGTGAGCTCTCAAATGCCGAGGTGAGGATGGAGGAAGCTGACGCTGAGACCAAGGACCTCAAAGCTCCTGATGTCAGCGAGGCTGCATCTCACCAGAGAAGTGAGTCCTCCACCCTTCAGGTGATATCTTCACACGATCAACCTCAGCAGGTTGAATCATTGCCGGAGCTGGAATCACAGAACAGCTCTGCAGTTTCTAACGCAGCACCTAGAACAGAACCAGTTTTTCCAAAATTTAGAACAGAACCTCTAAATTTTACAGGAAGTACTTCCACAGACTCCATGGGAGATGCTGGAAGTCAGACTGTCCATGATGAAGCCTTGCTTCATCCTGCTGCAGTGGACAGCCCCAAAGAGTACCAGGTAACCAACTCTGCAGACACAGTTGGTTCAGATTGGAGGGATGAGCAGACATCACACCTGACTCATACCACCACCTGCCCAGACTCTGTGCCGCCCCCTAAGGGCCAGAAGAGTCACACAGGTGGGCCACACCAACCCCCACCACATGTCAGAGTTAACACCTTGGAAAACTCTCAATTAGATCAGGAAGATTCTCCCTTACATCAAAAGTTAGTTCACAGACCTCCATCAGGTCACAAACATAACCGATTTGACTTCCCAGGTGGTCCAGGGCCACCTCATAATTACGGTTTCCGTTTTCGCCAACTTGAGTATCTTGCTCAGGATATAGAACAGTTTTGACCCAGATAATCACGACTCCAGCATTCATAATTATCTGCAGTAAGTCGAATGCTGTCTTTTTGACCTGCCATTTCCCTCATCTCGTGAGAAACTAAAGCTTATTTGGAAAACAACAGCTAGGAGCGTTCATGTTTTCATTAAAGCTCTTCCTCCAGAGATTTGTGACAGTTATTCAGCTCTTTGCAAAGCTTTAAGAGAAGAATATTCTGTGTACAGGGATCAGGCTTCAATAACTCTTGACGCTTTCAGCATAATTCAACAGGAAAATGAAACACCCAGAGATTATTACTATCGTTTAAGGAACGTTTATTCTCAGGGATGTAATTCTCTAGGTCCTGAAGAGGACCGACTCTTTAAGTCTCTGTTCCTTCATAATTTACATGAGAGTGTACGTTATGAAGTGACCATGCATTGCAGGGAAAGTAACTTTTCCATGCATGAAATCCGCAGGTATGCCCAGCTTGTTTGGAACACTCGTTTGCAATGTGACAAGAAACAAAGCAAGCGTAGAGTCTTAAACCTTCAGACAGGAAACAGGCCTAAGAAAAGACACAAAGTCAGTTCTCCAGTGATCCAGCAGACCGAAAGGTTTGAAGACAGGCTGCTACAAAAGCCTAGGCAGCCAGACGAAGTTCAACTCTTTTCCAATGCAAGATCCCAAGGTCATATTGGTAAAAGGTGGAACCATTCCAAAGAAGTGATCAAAAAGAAAAACTTTGAAAGCATCTGCCGAGATTTTCTGACCGAACTTGTCGCATGTTTAACAAGATTAAACGGCGAGCTGATCGGAAAAGCAACCACGCAATTTATCATGCCTCAGTGTGATAAGGTCAAAAATAATTTCTAGCATGGTTTATTCTGTTTTAAACCTTATTGTTCTAAGACTTAAGAAGTGGAGGTTAACCAACAGTTTACCACGGTGTTTAGAATTTGTTTTGTATTGTTTTTGTTTTTGTTTTGTTTTTCCTTTCTTGGTTTGGAATTTTGGTGTGTATGTCTAAATATTTGTGGCACATCCAAGGGATGGATGTCTCAATATTTTATAGTTAGGGTCAGCTCCCTGCCCAACACGCCTCAATCCTTCCAAGAGACACGCTTTCCCATGGAACTGAACTTTCAATGACTGTCCTCTCGTCCACAGGAACCCCAGTGACTCTTTATCATTCCAGATCAGGCCGGTAGCTGTAATCTGTAGCGTTCACTTTCGTTCCTGTATCCGTGGAACTACTCTATTCTTGTCTTAAATGATAGATCATATATTCAAATGCATAGAATAAAAGGTTCTCCACACAAAACCGCGCACAAGGCAAGTTACAGCCAGATCAAGAGGAGAAGATATCGCAATATTTTGGTCACGACCGGCCGCTGCTCAGCCAATCAGATGTCAGTTAAGTAGGTCATGACGTCAGTAAACAACATGGTGGCGCCCATGGTAAACGTATGTTTATTCGTGATAGAAAGAAAATTGAGCAGAATCATCGCAGTTATGGAAATTAAATGCTTTATGCATGTTGTCGGGACTGAAGGAGAACAGACAGAACCATTTACTCGAACAAGGTGGGAAACTTTTCGTAGATTTTGCCGTGTTTGGGCTAATTTAGCCGGTGATGAACGGACGATTGCCGATAACGCGCTTCCCCTCCCCTCCTTCGAATTTGATGACATACCACGCCACATTGGCTACCACCCGACCTGTTATCGTCGATTCACCGACACGAAGCAAATAAATGCTGCCCAGAAACGAAAGCATGAGTCTGTATCTGATGAACAGGACATTAGTAATGTACCCGATATCCAATCACCAAAACGACTAAGATCAAGAAAAGACATCGCCATCGGATTTCACCCACAACAACATAACAATCCAAAAGCTAGTCATAGCCAGCCAAGAAAACATGTGCTGCCAGCTGTCTGCATTATGTGCAAAAAAGAGAAGTTTGAGACTGTCAGGAATGCTCGCCATAGGGTGAAACTCGTCAAGGCAGAGACTGATGATGGTGGTAAGTTAATACTTTCTTTGATATCTATTGTTTAATTTTTCCTTAAGTTAAGTGGATATATGCCTTGTCTCTTTCTTTAGCTATGCAGATAGATACATATTTAGGCCTATAAGAAAGAGGTTTAATGTCAACATAATGTTTGTTTGTTTGGCTCTGCTATGTTGATAAAAGCAATTTTCTTGGAATGATGCCCCACACTTCCCTCTGGCAGGAGGCTGCGGTCCATCAGGACCAGAACCTCATGCCACAACAACAGTTTCTTCTCATCTGCTACCGCCCTTATCAACAAGGCCAAGACACTGCCTCTCTCCCCCGTTCAGGACTTACAAGCTACACCAACGTAGCATCTCCAGACCTTCTGCGTTACATTAAAGCACAGTCTACCTTGTATATAGCTCTCTCTCTCTCTCTCTCTCTCTCTCTCTATCTATCTATCTATCTATCTATCTATCTATCTATCTATCTATCTATCTATCTATCTATCTATCTATCTATCTATCTATCTATCTATCTATCTATCTATCTATCTATCTATCTATCTATCTATCTTTTTGCACCATCAACACCAAGTCAAATTCCTTGTAAGTGCAAACCTACTTGGCAGTAAACTTGATTTTGATATTATCTTTTTCATAATATGAATATGTTACCTGTGTCCTCAAATTGAAATGTGATGATTAAAATCTGATATGTACAGTACAGACCAAAAGTTTGGACACACCTTCTCATTCTGAGTTTTCTTTATTTTCATGACTATGAAAATTGTAGATTCACACTGAAGGCATCAAAACTATGAATTAACACATGTGGAATTATATACTTAACAAAAAAGTGTGACACAACTGAAAATATGTCTTATATTCTAGGTTCTTCAAAGTAGCTACCTTTTGCTTTGATTACTGCTTCGCACACTCTTGGCATTCTCTTGATGAGCTTCAAGAGGTAGTCACCTTAAATGGTCTTCCAACAGTCTTGAAGGAGTTCCCAGAGCTGCTTAGCACTTGTTGGCCCTTTTGCCTTCACTCTGTGGTCCAGCTCACCCCAAACCATCTCGATTGGGTTCAGGTCCAGTGATTGTGGAGGCCAGGTCATCTGGTGCAGCACCCTATCACTCTCCTTCTTGGTCAAATAGCCCTTACACAGCCTGGAGGTGTGTTTGGGGTCATTTTCCTGTTGAAAAATAAATGATGGTCTAACTAAACGCAAACCGGATGGAATAGCATGCCGATGCAAGATGCTGTGGTAGCCATGCTGGTTCAGTATGCCTTCAATTTTGAATAAATCCCCAACAGTGTCACCGGCAAAGCACCCCCACACCTCCTCCTCCATGCTTCACAGTGGGAACCAGGAATGTAGAGTCCATCCGTTCACCTTTTCTGCGTCGCACAAAGACACAATGGTTGGAACCAAAGATCTCAGATTTGGACTCATCAGACCAAAGCACAGATTTCCACTGGTCTAATGTCCATTCCTTGTGTTCTTTAGCCCAAGCAAGTCTCTTCTGCTTGTTGCCTGTCCTTAGCAGTGGTTTCCTAGCAGCTATTTTACCATGAAGGCCTGATTCCTGGGGCGGTCCTCATGTGAGCCAGTTTCTTTGTAGCGCTTGTTGGTTTTTGCGACTGCACTTAGGGACACTGTCAAAGTTTTCCCAATTTTTCAGACTGACTGACCTTCATTTCTTAAAGTAATGATGGCCACTCGTTTTTCTTTACTTAGCTGCTTTTTTCTTGCCATAATACAAATTCTAACAGTCTATTCAGTAGGACTATCAGCTGTGTATCCACCTGACTTCTGCACAACACAACTGATGGTCCCATTTATAAGGCAAGAAATGCCACTTATTAAACCTGACAGGGGACACCTGTGAAGTGAAAACCATTTCAGGTGACTACCTCTTGAAGCTCATCAACAGAATGCCAAGAGTGTGCGAAGCAGTAATCAAAGCATAAGGTGGCTACTTTGAAGAACCTAGAATATATGACATATTTTCAGTTGTTTCACACTTTTTTGTTAAGTATATAATTCCACATGTGTTAATTCATAGTTTTGATGCCTTCAGTGTGAAGGCATCAAAAAGGCATCACTTATATGTGTATGCACATATAAGTGTCTGTCATTTTTGTTGGGGCTGATATTTAATTTCCTAATTTAGTGAATCATTGCTGGAATGGTAAAGAGGTGCCTTATAAACAATTTTAATACTGGATTCAATGTAAAATGTCAATAGGCCTACTTTTAAATGTGAAATGAAAAGCCATGGGTGCAGCTCAGCCTAAGGCCTTAATTTCTTGAAAACATGCAGTTTTCATATCACTTTAAC
Organism: Fundulus diaphanus; assembly: GCA_037039145.1. Taxonomy (NCBI): domain Eukaryota; kingdom Metazoa; phylum Chordata; class Actinopteri; order Cyprinodontiformes; family Fundulidae; genus Fundulus; species Fundulus diaphanus. Next base: position 9,761,214 of record CM073132.1, read on the forward strand.
TCATAAGTCATTTGAGTGAGCTATTCAAAGCCTGTAATATTTGCAGAAAGTACTTAGATACATCAGATTAAAGAAACTTGGTTTTCATTCTTTTCTTCTGAAAAAAATGGGAAGCACTTAAAATGAAGGGAAAACCCTGATTTGTCACGTTTTTCTAAAAGTTGGCTCTTTCAACACCTTGTAACTTATGAATGTGCAGGTTTCACGTGGAGAACTTTTAACTGTGAGTTTAGTCCCTAGTAATGATTGAAAAAGTGCAGAAATAGTTTAGTTCCAGAGTCACAGGAACGAAACTCAATTTAGAGCAACCGTACAGATTACAGCTACCGGCCTATCATGGCGGATGGACTTTTGATAAATCCGAAAATGGAGAATCGGATCTGCCATTTTCTGATTTAAAGAGGGGAATGTTATGCCATAATAACTCCATGATAAATAATTGATCTAGGATTGAATTCTGAACAGTGGAAGGGTCACAAAGGAATTTCACTCCTGCTGCAACATGAGACCCTCAAGGCTTGGACGGCCCTTCTTCTCACCAGGGGTCCTGCTGCTGGTGATAAAACTTTCCTCCAACAGACAAAGAGCCTCTCTTCTCTTCAGCTCTTCACTTCTCAGACTGCACAGATCGCCTCTTGCTCAGACCAGGAAAGAGCTGCTTCGGACCATGGGCCCTGCACGGGCCTGACCGACACACATCCAGCATCTGGAGAGAGCCCCTCGTCGCCCGGAGAACATGTCCGGGCAGATCAGGTTAAGTTTGCTGTCTTAACCTGATAACCAGATGCAGGAAGAAGGATCCTGCATGCCAAAAACAGTTTTGTTGCATTTCTCCTCAGCACACAGGGAAGAGAACCCCAGATTCCACTGAGAGCCAGCAGCAGAGCCCATGTTGGATGGTCACGAGGAGAAATCTGCTCAAATCGGACTGCAACGGAGTCAAAGGCTGTCTCCAGGACACCAGGCCTCCGACCCGACCACATGGCTGCAGAGCCAAGCGCCAGCCCGCCAACAACGACAAGCCAAAAGCTTCCTCCTTCAACGCTCCTTCCGTGAATGGCCAAACTGAACAGAACTGACATGAGAAAAGGGCAGGTTTGGGCAGCGGGCTGAGGGTGAAGTAAAAGGTTTATTGGGAAATGTCTTGTAAACCGTTCTACACCTGGTGTTTTGAACAAAAGGCTAACGATATAGCATTGCTAGCATTTGGTACCATGTCACTGTCAAGTGCATTTTAAGGTTTAACGGAAAGGTTACCTCGACAAGGGTTTCATACATTGATGGGACATTAATGTTTACGTTATCCAGCCGCTCATTATGACTAAACATAAAGCAAAAGCTTTCATTTGTTAGCGCCGAGCGTCCGCTAGCCAACATGCTATTAGCCTTGCTAACATCCGGTCCCAGACATTTCAAAAGGAGTTTCGTTTTAAAGCATAAAGCGTAACTTTTCTGCTCCGCCATCCTCCGATGGTGTTATGAGCCTTATTCCTGCATCAATATGGTATATTAATACCAGTTTTCAAGGCAATTTTGGTAACTTTATGTTGCAACCTCTTAGCCACCGAGTTGCTACAGCGACCCCTAGCGCCTGGAGGTAGAATCGCATAAACAAAGGCAAGCGATTCTGAATTAAATGATTTTACAGGACAAAACGGTCCTCAGAATGTTATTTTCTCAAAATAATGTTCTGGTTAAATTGTGCCTTGCATTGTGAATGGGTTGAAACACATTTCAAATGTTGTTCTGAATTAGTTATGCTAATTTAACCACAATTCACATTCTTTAAGGTGAACTTCGGTTCTTTAACTTAAACCAAATTTTATTTAATCAAATAATGTTTAACTTGGGCTCTGCATTGTAAATGGATTGAAATACATGCCAAATGTTTTCTAACTCCATTCCATGCTTTGTGAATCAGATCTTCAGTGAACAAGGATTCACTGAATTAATCTGATTATTATCGCGTTACATTTATGTCATAATTCCCGCGAGCAAAATAAATATACTCGCATGTTTATTAAACTACTTCCGCGCATGGTTTATCTACCGCCGCGCGAGAAACTGCCGCTTCGAGAGGAGAAAATCGCTCTCCGCGCGCGCCAGCTGCTCTCCGCGCGCTCCAGCTCCTCCCACGCGCGCTCGGGCATTCTCCGCGCGCGCGCGACAGCTCCTCCCACGCGCGCTCGATTTTCTATCCAGCGGCTACGCTCGAGCGCGGCTGCGCTCTCGGAAGCGTCTCTGCCCGCGGACGGATTTTCTCCTCGCGCGAAGAAAAATGTGTTTTGACAGGTTGGGCGGGGCCAAAGCCCTCTTCTGTAAGTCTCCTCCTGATTGGGCAGACACGATCACACGGGAAGTACTGTCAGGAATTTTCTGACTGACAGCTCATCATCTATAAGAGAAAGTTACATCTGGAGGCGGGAAAGTGACGGAGGCTTCTTTGTTTTCTAGGTTATCAAACAGCCTATGTAGGTAGGCGTTGTTCTTATGAGTAACCAAAAATGAAAAAAACACAAAGTATATATGAAAATACATAAATACAAATAAATCCACATAAAAATGTACAAAGGAACAAATACACATAGAAATAAATGCAGAAATAAATTTAAAAAATAGTTATTTATATATTTATTTTGTACATTTACTTTTCCAGCCTTATGGAGGTCTAGAATTTAGTCTCTGGTGTCTTTGGTCTTAGCCATGTTAGAAGTTTGGAGTCTTACTGATTGTGTGGGGTGGACAGGTGTCTTATGCAGTGTAGATATTAATACTGGCCTGATCCTGCTTATCTCTGAAGGCCCGTCTTACCCCGGTTTTAGATTTGGCAGTAAAGGAGAAACAATGATCAGAGGCAAACATTTAAAATATGCATATTTAATTCATTTGGAATTAATAATTCATGTGGGCGCCATCTTGGGGCGGTCGACATCCCATGCGGTCCCCAGGAACTTGGGGCCCTAGGCAACCACCTAGTCTTACCTAGTGGTAAGTCTATCTCCGAAATGAGCACCCAGATCAGTTATGTTAACCATGAAATAGTCCATAAGACTATGAGGGTTCACTACAAGTCCCCACTCCTTCGGCAATAAGCACAATTCTAATAGTCACCTAGTTATTTCTTTTTTTTTTATTCCCTTTGAATCACATTGATTTAAATACAGAATAAATAAAGCTTTGGATGCACTTTATCTTGGATTCAACTAAAAAGTGCACCCAAACGTTCACCGATTGTAGTATGAATATGCAGTGTATGAATTGTGCTTTATAAATATATTTACTTGCGAGTCTACTGTTTTTGTTTTTATGAGTTACGAAAAACTGTGACAATACTGTAATCCTCACTCTATCCAAGTTAAAAATTTAAATAAAATTAATCAATGTGAAGACACATAATAGTATGTAAGGGTCAGATTTAAAGAATTACATTAACATCCAAGTTTAAAAAAAATTAAATATAAAAAAAAAATCAACCTGTTACATGTTACATTTATTTTAGCACAATAGGGAGCAAAGTTGTAAACCGAGAGCCATACACAAAACTACTTTTGCTTATTTTCCATGGTAAATCAAATAACATTCCATCCATTTCTAAAAATCATAATTTATAATTAGATCTGATACACAAAAAAGGGCCTATCATAAGCTCCTGTGGAAATGTTTAGGGACCTTCTTTAAAGCATCAACTGTGCTTCCTATTTTCCTGGAACCCAAGATAATTATTAAATTATAAATTTGGGCCTGGAAATCCAAAAACAAACTATTCAGCTTTTATTGCCCTCTGACAAAAACTTTTTTTTTGGTGTTGAATAGAAAAAAGCAGAGTCGTGGCCATAATGGGCAATGTTTATTTATGTTGGGTCCAAATAGGTCATTGTTTATTTGTAGACTACTCAGCACCTGACAAAGTTGTAGTCACATATTCACGACATAATAGAAAAAGTTCAGTAACATCACTCTCTGCTTCATTTTCAAGCAGCAACTGCACCTCAGCCAGTTGCTGTTCATTGAGTGGACATGGAAATTCAGGGACCACTATTGCACCATCCACATGTCCATCATACTCAGCAGCAACGTCCCAGTCGATGTCAGGCTCTTCGATGTCCTTATTAAAACAAAAAACAAGAAAATTCAGCCTTTACTGCACAAATAAATAATACAATAAGTCTTCTGTTGAGTTATGTGACCAAAAACGATACATATTCTACACAAAGGTTTTTGTTTAAGAAAAGTCCCCTGAAATGTCTGTCACATTATACCCTGGAGGAGTTACAGTAAGATTGGAGCAAGGGACATGAACATTAATTTGGAACACACATTTATTTCATGATGGGGTTACAAGCGGATCAAAGCTGCAATCAGGTATAAGGTTTTAAGCATTTCAAAGAGTGAAATAACTTGCCTTCCCTACTAGGAATCATTTTTAAATAACAAGGAAATTAACATGCATGCATTTGGAAAGTAGAAGGAAAATAAAGGGCAACATGAAACGTAACAATGTAAACTCCCAGCTGAGGTTGAACCTATAAATATCCCTGCTAAGAGACAAAAGTGTTTACTGCATCACTTTGTAGCTTGAGATAAAACAAAAACCTCAAGATTCTCTGGCTGATCCATCGGGTAAAGCATCATTCCGGTATGCCAGAGCTGCTCCGGAGTTAGATTATGCTCCGTCCTAATTGGATGGTTGTTCCAGCCTTCCACAAAAGCCTCCAGGTCCGCTTTCAGTTTAGGAAGGAAGGTCATGTGAACTGCAAAAAGGTCATCTGTAAAGGAGAGGAAATGTTCATTAGTTTCCCTTTTTTATTTGGGGGGGGGGGGGGGGGGGGTGTTCATACACTTTTCATTATTCTTTAATGCTTTTACTAGTGTGATATTCCAGTCAGTACTGTTTAGTAATGTAAGACGTTTGCACTGCATTGTAACATATGCAAAACAAACCAGAAAAGATAAAGGGCAAATCCGTCCCTTCTTCACAATCATGAAACTAACCCCTGGAGGAAATATCAAGAAGGTGATCAGTCTCTAGGTTGTGTAGTAGGCTGTAGTACTTTGAGGTCACACAGGTTCTGACATCACGCCACAGCCGTTCAATCCTACACACTCAGAAAATAACATAATTAGTTTTTAACTTCAAAGAATTGTCAGTTAAGAAAATATCAGTATGGTTACAGTCAACATTCTTCTGTAATCTTTTCTCAAAGACATGCAGAAGCTTGAAACCTTTGATTGTGGACACTTTTTCCAGAGATGAAGCTTCCTCGATCTGTTCCACGGACAGTGAACATGTATTGGGCTATTTCCACATTCTCTACCCCTTGGTCAGCTCTGACCCTGCAACGCATTCACAAAAGATCCAATAGCATGACTAGGAAATTATGCATAAAACTCAGGCAATATTTTTACATCATGTATGTCTGTGTAACTTAACAAAGATTCTAAAATTTAAAAATATAATATTCTGTTAATGCTTTGACCAAGTGGAATGTGGTCAAATGTTATTACTAAGTTCTATGATATGTCATGTGGACCAAATGTTATGGGCAATGAAGATGGAGATACACTTTAAAAATCATCCTCCAGAGCTTGTAAGCCACCCACAACCTCCATTCTCCACCTATCTGTCTGTCATCCACATTGTCACCACTTCTAGCTCCCTCAGTTCCTTCCCTTCCCCAAATATGCCCTACGCCCATCTGTTGAACTCTCTTCCACCTGACATCCGCAACACTGATTCCTCACCTCTTTTCCAATCCAGACAGAAACAGCATAACACATATAATTCAACTTTCAACTTAATGTTGTCTTGGAAAGTTTTAACTTGTTTTACTGAATTCTTTTGAATCCTTGAAAATAAAATGTGTTCTCACCATTAAATCAATATTCCAGATCAAAAGATGAATGAATAAGCCTTTTGTAAAATCGTAGAATCAGTCATTGCTTTGAATTGTTCAACAGCCATAAAAATAATTTTGGAACTAGGCCTGGAAAAAAAATAATAATGGCATTGCTAGATATGATTGAGATTAATGTAATCGCAGGGTCGTCTTAAACTAAGGTATATTGGCTAATCAACAAACCTGCCTGTTTAAATAGTGAGGACTAGTGACTATGCCTGTTGGTGAGATGGTGTGTATCACACTGAACTTTAACCAAAGAGCAAATAGGAGCATGGTCTCAGAAGAGTAAAGAGGATATCACAGACAAGCATGTTCCAAGGTTAAATTCCACAAAATTATGTCTAAGCCACTAGATGTTCATGTGGCTACACCAGGACAAATTATTCACAAGTTTAACATCCAATGGACTATAACCAACCTCCCTGGTTGCGGTTGCTGGAGGAAAACTGAAGAGACAGATAAAATGAATGTAAACCAAAGAGCACAGAACAATCTCCACAGAAATTAAAAGTGATGTAAAGTTTCTTCCAGAAACTCTGTTGTATATTACACGGTCGCAAACAGTTAAAATGATCGGATACAATCAAGGGTTAAGATCTTACTTAAAAACATGTCAACCGTGTCTTAAAACTTACCTAGAAGGTATGCCATGTTTCTCAGTTGCTTTTTTGAAGGCAGCAAACGCAGTTTGTGCACGGTTGTTTGTTGCAGCCTCGAGGCACATCACCTGTATATCAGAGTTTTGTAAATTTAATATTTTGATAGACATAAAAAAAAATCTGGTGACACCACTCAGGTCTTCTGGCTCCAGCCTGCTCTGCAGAACCAGAACCAAACACGGAGAAGCAGCATTTAGTTCCTATGCTCCACTTATCTGGAACAAACTCCCAGAAAACTGTAAAGGTGCTGAAAGCCTGAGTTCCTTTAAATTAAAGTTAAAAACATTTGTTCAAGATTGCCTTTGATTGTTCAAGTGCAAATGTTCACTGAAACATCAATAATCTAAATTTGGAGAGCACATTTTTTTATGTTTTGCTTTTATATTTTATCGTTCTTAAAAAAAATTCTAATTTGCTTTTATTGTGTTTTTATATTTTTTATGTGTAAGATTTGTGTAAAGCACTTTGAGTTGTCCTTGTACTGAAATGTGCTATACGAATAAATTTGCCTTGTCTTGCAAA